>VXBW01004810.1:232702-256840 GCA_013400375.1 Thinocorus orbignyianus
ACACCCCTAAGTCCTTTTCTGCCAGGCAGCTCTCCAGCCATTCTTCCCCAAGCCTGTAGCACTGCCTGGGGTTGTTGTGACCTGTAAATACTAACTCTGCTGGGTAAGGCTTAAGGGAAAACATTTCAACATTTGCAGCATAATGAAATGGAGATTGGCAGATAGGATTGTCTTTTTTGAAGTTCCCAGACAAATGTCTATGTGTCTTTTATTCTCAAGTAAAAGCCTTTTCTAAACCTTTTCAAAGGCGTATCATCACAAGTCCTCCTGCTAGAAGTACTCCTTTACCCAGCTCTGATCAGCAGGATTGTGAAGTGAGTGTTTCCCATACAGCTTCTGGTGAGGATTTGGAAGAAATCAAATAAAATCTGAGATTCGCTGTTAATTATGAATGTCTAAAAGGAAGTGTGGAAATTGAAGAGAAGAGGAGAGGTAGTTATACAGTTTTAAATAGGAGTATTATGACTGCAAGTCTGGAGGCTCAGAGTCAGGTGTACTATAAGGCAATTCACAGAAAATTTTCCTATGAGGTAATACATTTTATATCTTACATTTTCAGTTTCTTGAAGAGATGAGCAGAGGAAATGATGCATCTCAGGAGGAAATCTTTAAAAGGAACATTAAAATTCAGCACCAAAGAGGAGTATTGCTGTATAACCTAAAATATTCCACTTGTGTAGGTTATTTTATTGTCCTGTTAGAAAAATAAAGTTTCTTCTCCCTGCCCAGAAGGAATGTAAAGATTCCAAAGGCAACTGTATGAACAATGTTAACTGTGAAATATATACTTCTTCTATCGTGTTGAAATAGAAATTGTTAAAAAACTCCATAAAGTTTGCATGGGATTGCTCATTTGGCTATTGTATTTGGAACATGTTAATATGTATATTGAATATATAGAACAATGCAGAAAACAACAAGGCTCAAGTGATATGTTTAGCACATTTTTATTGCCACATAGAGAAAAGGAAAATTTTAGAGCAAGTGCTGGACTAAATTTGTTAGTCTACGAAAACCAAAAAATCTTCTCAGTGTAGGGTCCTGTTCCAGGCAGTGACTTTGACAAACTGGTGACCTGAGCTTTCAGGGAAGATGATGTATCAAAGATGGACAGTTAAAGGAGACTGGTGCAAAGTAATGTTAGTCATTTGCCACAATGATCCCAATAAACACCCTGCACCAATGACACAACTGAAAGCAATGATGAAAAGTATTACTTGGAATGAGGACTGTGGCTGGATCCTTACTATCTATTAATAGATATAGGACAGAGGGAATCCAGAAATACAAATAAATTTCTGAACTGCCATTTTAAACAGCCTTGTGCTTTCTTCCAGAGAAAGTAATAGTTTATTTTTCAAAAGCTAGAAAAGCACACGTGACTGCACACAACTCTGGACTAATTTTTCCCAATTCTTTCCAAAAAAACATGTGTCATAATTAAGTTTTCATATGCAGATACCCTGCAGCACATTTATTGTTAAAGCAATTATGCGATTACACACATTTGTTCATTTACAAAATAAGCATATCTATCCCTTACTCTAGATGCATATGATCACAATAATTGTTCTGCCCTGAGCTCTTCATACTTTGCAAAGCAGGTTCTCAGAGTCTAATTTAAATATAACAAGTGTGTCACCTCCTGTATATTAAATTTACACTTGACACTGACTTTTAAGTCAGCCTACTTGGCAGCTTTTTCTAATATAGTTGCACATTCCTCACCTATGAGGTATCTTTTCTTTCCAGAGTAGATCTTATGCAAAGGTCTGCAATAAAATCTGGAGTTCCTGTCAAAACAGAAGCCAGGGAATTATTTGATTCTTGATTCCATCTGACATTGCAGGCCTCGATTTAAGGCTTGAAATATATTGACTTACAAATAAACAAATAGTATTATAGACTTGAAACAATGAATATACACTATGCTGCATCTTTTCTTGAAATACTAAAGATAGCCCAGGGTAATGAATGCATACAGGATGAATATATTCAGATTAGTAATGCAATAAAAATTGGCATGCAGATACCCCTGAAGTGTAAGAATCAAAGCTAAAATAAGAGGCAGTATGGTTGACAGCAAGTGTTTTATGGATTGTGTATGGAGATGGGAAATATAGCACATTCTTACAGAAAATGTAAGAAATACATGTGTTGTTGTGACAGATTAGAATTTAAAGTAAATGTCTAGTAATTATATAAATTAAACCATGTTTTCATAGTGACTGCAATTTGTAAAATGTGTGTCAGACTTGAATGGTTTTTTAGTACAGTTTGTTAGCAGGGTGCTGAAAATTATTTAAATTGAATTAAATTAAAACAAAGGTTTCTTAGTTAAATAACATCTAGCTGAAGTGGTTAGCAACCGTGATCAATTTTCAGTATGCCACAAGTAAAGAGAGATTTCTTTGCAGCATGTATCGAAATAATTACATCTATTCTGAATATGCAGAAAAATTAAGACATTTATGATTGATTTTTCTAAAAAGCATATTAGGCTTAGTTGCTACACCATACCACTACCCTCTTTTTTTTTCACCGGGCGGGGAGTGTGTTGGGGAGGAAGAGTAGAGTTGAATTTTCTGACCTTTAGATTTACAATTCACTCTCCCAGTTTGTTTAATATCTTTTCCAGCTATTGCATATAGAGGATACAACAGCTGGAATAAAGAAACATTCTGACTGCTTTTACATCTACTAACATTCACCCTTGTCATATTTTTCACAGTACATTAAGCAAAAACATAACAGGCAGTTATTACCGAACCTGCTTTCTATTATAGTGAATCTTTGTTAGGCAGGGGCAGAGAAGCAGGAAAAATAAGCAGAGGTGGAAAAAAGCAAGCAAGCAAACAAACCCCCCAGAACAAAACAGAGTAATTACATTGTTCTGTTAGGAGTGGTGATGAGGTTTTCAGAACCACAATGTACTTGTTATGAAAGACGCATTAAATGTAACATTAAAGTAAAACAAAAGAGAAGTGCCCTAAGAAACCAAATCGAAAATGTTGCTATCAAACCCGCAATCTAATCATAAGAATAGAACAACAGAGGATAGAGATTTCATATGCCAAGATGTACAGTAACTTTATATTACTGCAGTGGGGGCACAATGGAGTATAATAAGGCATAAGGTGATGTACTTACACCTCCCAAGTGCATTTTATACACATTCCTGTAGGTTCACTTTCCTCTATTTTTTTAATGTTTTTTTATTTCTTAGTGAGCAGCTGTGCCTCACTAGCAGGTGGTAAAGGCTCTGCTGAGCTGTCGGGTCCACCCTGGGGCATCCTGTGGGATATGCTGGTTGGATGGGAAGTCAGAGGTACCAACACGGCCAGCCAAGGGGACATTCAAATTCTGTCTCACAAAGGATACTCTGCAAGGGGACTGTAACTGCCATCTCTGCAGAGCATTTATTTCCCTGCTCCTTTCTTTTCCCCTTCTTCTTTCCCTTCTAGTCCCCTCCTCTAGAATATGAGCAGAATTTGGCAATTTTGACTCTATTTACAGATGGTTTGGGGATGATGGAACTTGCCTTTTTGTAAATGTGTTGGCTGAAAAACTAAAATTCGCTTAACTGCACATTATCTGCAGTTATTCAAACGGCTCTCATGATATCTAGCATGAAATTTTTTCTTCATTCTTAGAGAAGTAGCATGACTCTTAGTTATGTATTCCAAATTAAAAAGTATTTCATTTTCAGCAATTAAATCTTATTGCAGAGCTTTTGAAAGCTATACCTTCACTGAAAAAAATGCATACTTAGTTGTCAAAGAAATAGAAAAGGCAGTGCAAAGTCCATTGTAAACACTGGGAATATATGACTTCTTTTAGTTTTAGATCAAGCCTTTGAAATAATAATTGTTCAAGAAAAACTACTGAAATTTTAAAAATACACACACACACATATCCGTATATGTTTTTTATATTTATTGACATGCCCTATCCATATTCCATGGGAAAAAAAAAGAATATTAAAAACTAGGAGTCATGATTGCTTTCAAAGCACACAAGAGATAACAAATCAAATCAATGGCCCTTATCTTGGTAGACTATTGAAATCTCCAGGAACACAAAGAATTTCTTGGCATCTCTTTGCATGAGAAATCTAATATGAATGTTACTCATATTCCCACAAAGGTGAACAATTATAACACATTCTTTAGCCATATCTTTCTTGCTGATAAGAGTGTGGCTGGGGAGCCAGAGAAACCCATTTCTTTCTAGGTATAAAACAAAATGTCCAGAAAAGACTATCCTCCTTCATTACAGAAAACGCTAGCAAATATCACCAACATCATACCATCAGTCTGTTGTTATTCCAGTTAGCAAAGAAATATATGTAATTATGCAAGGAAGTGCATAAGCAAAATTAGTTTCTGATCTCTTCTGTTATAAATGGGGTTTACTGCCAGAAAAAAACAGAGGCTTATTATTTAATCTGGGAAGAGCAAGATACAGAAATTATATGCATGGCTGAAAACATTGGACCATATAGACCTTAAGCAATGTCACTGGAGAGATTGTTAAGCAAGAAAACAGAGCCCACCTATTCTGTGCAATTGTTTTGCTCGTCTGGCACTGAAATTCATGTAGGAATTTCTTCTGTGATGGAGATTTAAAAAAAAAAAAATATTTAGCTTTCTAGTGCAATTCCTATTAATTTCATAGAGATTAAGTGCTCCTTGGCTAAGCTTACGTTATTTATTTTTTCTTTTAAAAGTAAGCTTGTCTTTAGCCAAAACCCAAGCAAAATTATACTATTAGAGTGTTAGAACTTATTTTTATCTTAAATCATTATTTTTCCCAAATTAAAGCAAATTAATAATATGTCCCAATATAACATACTTAAAACATGTTTTAGTAATCAGCTCATCAAAGCTCTGAGTCCACATTTCCTATTGTTCTGTAGGTAAAAAGGGGAGAGTATTTTAAGTGTTGCTTGAATCCAACACAGAGATAAAATCTTGCACATCTGATGTTTAACATTGCAACTAGACGGAGTCCAAAAAACACCTTCTGTAACTAACACCAAAACCACACAGAGCTTCAGGCACAGATACCTGAAACTCTGCTCTCCCATTAGATGACATTCAGAGAGAAATTTAGTCTTAGCAGAGTATTACTACACTGTTATTACCTGGCTGTTTTAATAGTCACATTTCAGAATTTTCTTCAAATAGAGTCTAAAAGTAGACACAAAAATGGATAGCAACGGGAAGATTTAAACATCAGGGTCTATATGACAAAGACATGAACAGGGATTTTTTTTTTTGCCACCAAATACAACTTTGTTATTGTAGGAAGATTTGTTTACTAATCCTAAGGAAAACGTGTAGGCACCCCAGATTTTTGAGGAAAAGTGGTAATTAATAACAGGACAGGAGTTTAGTTGTTTCTTTCAGTTCTTGCAGTAGTTTTGTTGTGGTTTAGCCTCGGCGGCAACGAAAGCGCCACGTGGCAGTCCCTTGGCTCTGCTGCCCCCCAGCGGCGGGGAGAGGATGAGAAAGAAAAGGCAGACTCGTGGGTTGAGGTAAAAACTGTTTACCAGAACAGCAGGCATTGCAGGGAAACAGTAACACAGATGGAGGATACAAACACCAGTACATACTGACCGCTATCCGCGCCGCCCCGACCACCACCGACTCCGCTGACACGCACCCCAGCGCCGCCCATCCATATATATGCCTACGCCGTGACGTCACCACGCTCACTTTCGGTTTTGGCCCCTCCCCTCCCCGGCTAGCTCCCTGCTGCCCCTGGGCCTAGCACACATTCTGTGGGATAGCTGTGCCGGGTAGAGACAGGGGAGAATCAACCCTGTCCCTGCTGGAAACCAGGACAAGTTTCCATCCTCTTTCTGTTTCACAACCTTTGCTTCCATTGACTTCTGAATGAGGCTTATCAAGGGGACAATCTGACTACACTTGTATTAGAGGAAGTTGATAAATAGTGTTGAGAAGTGTCACTTTCTGGAAACAAGTAACTGCTTCCTCGGGGTCTGTTACATAATAGTCTTCAGTACTATAAATTCATTATTTAGAAGTCAACATAGCTTTTGTTCCCAAGGATAAGCCTTCAGATTTGCTTTAACTGTGTTATCAAGGGAAACTTGAATTAAAAACATCAAGAACTATGGTTTCAATATTTAAAAGATTAGAAAATTCAATTAGACTGAAATCACAAAGTGAATTTCATATATATATTTTCTTTCTGCTTGGAAAAGTATTCTGACTTAAAAATCTCCCTTTGCTGTCAATCCCCACAAGTGAATAAATTTACACTTTTACGTAAGCGTACTATACAGGATTTTGCTAAAGAGGGGAAAATTGCAAGGAGAGATAAATTGTGGAATTGTGGATAGGTGAAAAGAGAAAAAGTGTCATCCCTTCTGCCATCTTGAGGTTCTCTCAAAAAGATTTTTAAAATATACAGTTGTCTTTCTGTGATGATATTCAACCTTTAAGCAAAGAGTGGGTGATTATGTATGGGAGAGGCATAGAGGGAAGAGCACTGAAGAGAAGACGAGCACTGTGGGAAGAAGGAGCAGATAAGGAAAGGAAGCATGTAGAAAATTAAGCTAAAGAACGCAGAGTGAAATATGAGTCACAGGCTTAAAAAAGACACCAAAAAAAAAAAAAAAAAGGATGGGAAATTCTAGCACTATTCATACATACTGTATAGGGGTAGTTTTCCAGCATTTTTACAAAGTTAAAGCTAGAGCTTCTCTTTTCCAAGTTGTTGGAAGAATAGGATTTTTCATTTTCATTTTTAAAAATATTGAAAGGAATAGAATAGAATAGAATAGAATAGAATAGAATAGAATAGAATAGAATAGAATAGAATAGAATAGAATAGGAATTTTGTTGACTTAAACTGCTACCATGAGAAACTTGCAGATACTAAGTCTCTACTTGATTCAGTCATACAATTGAGATAAGTCTCTTTGTAAAGGTCAAGTAAGACAATACTTGAAGAAAATAATCATGGAGATAATTCCAGATTATTTTACCAAACTTTTGTACTCTGTTCCAGGTACTCAATCTCTACAGCACCTTTCTGAATTCTGGACAGGATCTCACATGTTAGGCTAATTTCATATGACGACAGCAAGGGGTCTCACACTGCCAGAGGTTGAAGTACAGTACAACTAACACAGAAAAAATGTCAAGTTTCTTGTCAGTAACAAAGTACGTGTTTTTATTTGAAGTCAGTGCCTGCTACCGTGCCAGAGAGCCAGCAGCCAGCTCTGAGCACATTGACTGCAGATTCTTTTTAAGAGTGTCACACCACTTAATCAAAGTTGCTCAGCAGTTGCCAAATGGTAGCTTATTAAGCTGAAGGAATTACTAAGTAGCCTCAGAAAAGAAAATAAGCTCACAGAGTAGTACATGAATAAGACAGTATCTGCTGTCTTACTTAAATGGAATGTGGTGCTTCTGCAGTTCTTCCCTTTGCTCTGTCTTAGATGACGTTTTTGAGTTTAGAGTACTCAAGAAAGCCTGAGATGCTGTTTTCTTACCTACTGCTGATCCTTCGACAAGCAAGGGCTTGCAACACTGGTGGCAAGGTAAGATTTTTTCCTAGAAGCAAAAAATGAAGACTGGCTAACTAAACATGCTACAGGAAACATGAATCCACATGCAAAAATTGAGTTTCCTATGATCAGCCTGCCAGGGGTAGCCTTTTAATGTATTGCGACCAAAAGATAAACAATTTAAGGTGCAATGCCTAAAACTGCCATATTAATGTTTTCCATTAAAGGTATCTGATTAACTTCACTTCATGATTTATCTTACTGAATGATTTATCATTCAGTAAGAACAATTAAATTTATTTTTGAAAACCACAAAAAAGGAGTCCTACTACTCACCCAGATTAGGAACCCCAGGATGGCAGAGGACAGAGAAAGTGAGGAATAAATGAGTTAGTGAAAGTGCACAATACTCATCCTCTCTCTGCTGTTCTTTCCTAAACAACCTTCGGGGGAGGGAGGAGTGGAAAAAGGGGAAGCTGCTTATCTCCTAATTCTGTACTAAATAAAAAAAAAAGATAATACTGTAACATCAATTTATTTTATTGAGTGAACAAGTAGTCACCATTAAGCAGATTCACAGTTTTGAAAATAATCTCAGTGTGTGTCTCTGGATATTTCTCTCTTCTAGATAAAGCTGCACTGTAGCTACACAGGGATTATATAAGGGAGCTGCTATATAAGAACCATTTGTCACATGCTTTGCTCTTAGACTTGCACAAGTGAAATCACATGAGGTGGCACCACAGCTATAATTTAAATCAGCTCTTGGCCTAACTTTGTGTTCTGAAAACAGCTGCAGTAATGGGAAAACACCACCTGACATTTCAAATGTTAGGATCTAAATCTGGGGTATTGATTTGGTGGGAATCAGCTTCTCTGGACTGAGCCAAAGAGAACAGAACGCAATTGCTGGGCTAGTACAGCTTTGTGTAAGCACAGGGTGGAGCCTGCAGTGGAGAATGATAGAAAAGAAGGGAGCACAGGAATAAATTTTTGAGAACCTTTTTACAGATCATGAGTGCAATTAAAAAGTTAATTTGGCTTCAATGTGACTTATTTCCAGTGAAGCCAGAAGGAACTCTGTGTGCTTGGCTCTCATATAGCTGGTTTTATAATCAGTGTCTTTGGAATAAGATGGTAATTGTCCACATATAATCACAACACTTTTAAAAGAAAACACTCTTAATAGGCAAGACCTTGTCTTTAAAGTTTGTCTTCAAAAATGTCTTAATGAAATTCAGCTATATTTTTTCCTGTTAGACAAACATCAGTCTAAATAAACCTGCAAAGAAGATGAACCAAGGAGCAGGCTCTTTTCAGGTTCACCTGATATTAACAAAACTAGGGTTTGCAGGAAGTTTTGCAGGAAAATGGCTCCATCTACAGATGGAGGTAAATGCAACCAGAGCTGTGCTGAAGCTCAGGGTGTCAGCCACAAAGCCAAGTGTCTTCAGCCAGGTTCCCCATGTGAGCTGCGGTCCCACCAGGGATAAGACAAGGTAGGCTTCCCTGTGCATGTACCTAGGGATTTTAGTCTTAAGTCTATGGCATGAGATAGGCAAAACCAGACAGAAACGCTATCAGATCTGTGTGCAGAACCAAACTATAACCCAAACCTTACTAAAGTGTTTCTTCTGTCCTGTTATGGAATGAAACAAAGGTTTCAAACATATCCACAAACTGAAATTTCATTTCCCTCTTTTCATCCCTGAATGTATTTCCTTAACAACTGGGTTGTTTCAGAAAGAGCCAGTCACACATGATATATCAGCAGCCAGACCAGGCAAACTGTCACAGGAGCAGACAACAGGCAGAATAACTAATTGGGGTGAAATGAAATCATTTAAGACACGACACTTGCTAGTCCAGAAATGCAGCATGCCATCATCCCAGGAAGTAATCTACCGCATACCAATCTGTGGAGTTCAATTTCTATTAAAGTACATGAAAAGTCCTTTCTAAGTGTCTCGGTCATCTACAGAACCTCTTTACATCTGAATTATCAGCTGTCTTAATTTGTGTCTGTGCTTGTAGATTGCTTTGTGTCCAAATAAGCCCTCATAAATCACCTCAGTGAGCTCCACTTTTCTGAGAGGTTAGATGCTCTTGGCTGAAAAGAAAATGTACATTTCTTACAGGATACATTTGTTACCCAAGCTTCTCTACAATACATGAAGATTCTCTGAATGTTTCTCCTGTGGAAGGTGACATACCACCATGCTGTCTTAAGCTGCGCATGGAGTATACTTGGCTGGAGCTAAACTTGAAGAAATTGGAGTGTGATAGTTGGTTCTCACACTGACAGATTTGTCTTGGACTCAGTGGCAATGAACTCTACCTGAGATAACACTTCCAACACATCTTAATTGTTTTTCATTAAGTTCTGGCAGAAGCGTCTTCACCAAAGAAAAGAATTCAAAAGTGTTTAACAATCAATTTTGAAATGCTCTTCGGTTGCAGTTTTTAAGGGTGAAAAAATTTTAAAAGAAAAAAAAAAACAACACAGAGGTCTTAATATTCCTGATTGTGAAGTCCTTGTGCAGAGTAATAATCAGTTCTGCTCTCCTGACAGCTAGTGCTCTATGCCAACGCTGTTGTACACGCTAAATTACTGTCCAGTTTTGATTCATTCAGAGCAGAGATCAAGTCAATCCTTAAAGTGTACCCAAACACGTCAATGGCAACTATTGAATCAATAATTCAACAGACTCATTATTCAGAACTACTGTGAGGTGAACCTGGAAATAATACACTTATAGTAGTGATATCACATTTTATACATTGCTTCTACACAAGAGGGTGGACGTATTTTCCCAAGGCAGTCAAAAACTGATTATGAATGTCCATACTACCAATACATTTGCATTCTAGCAAACTAGTTTAATAACAGAAATATTTGCTGAAAAAAAAAATATTATGTGGAAAGTTACTTACAGAGTCATCATTTAAAATAGGTAGTTATGAATGTCAACACTGGGAAACTGATTCGAACAGCAATGATAATCCAGCCAGGAACTGAATACTTGTACAAGTGGTCGAAAAACCTAGAACATAAATATTCTCAGTGAATGCGTTGCAAATTTGTTACTAATCACAGTTTGCTACTAATCAATAAATTTCTGTAATACTTTAATTTTAAATCGAGAGAATCACAAACAGAGCATGAGCAGCTTTGAACACAAAAAATAAAATGCACACACACTCCTCCATTTCCTCAGAAATAACGGTTTTATTGTATTCCTGTCCATCAATTTTTAGACAATGTGTTCTGGATACATAAATTAACACCGTTTTCATTATGCCCTAGTGAATTCCACAGGATTAACATATTCTAGATCACCTGGGTAGCACATGGTGATATTGTACTTACCGGGAAGAGCAGTTGAGAGAATGCCTTCAGTTTATAATAGTAAGGCATTTTGACAATTGGATGAAGCACTGCAGGACCCAAAAAAGTGTCCAGACATTATTGGGTGGAGATAACTTTCTTTTTAGAGATTGATTCTTTTTCATTATATTTCTGGATGAGTGCAGGTGTACAAAATAGCCCACGGCAGTGAACAGGAAGATGAAACTCAATAAAAACTGGGGATGAGAAAGAAAATTCATTTTTAGTTTGTGTTTGCTGTTGCTGCTGTGAACATGACATGCTTTTATCATGTAAGAGCAAAGAAAGTCAACATGTAATGTTTGCTCGTTAACTCTCTCTCTACTTTATGCAATAAAGTCTAATGTTTTCTCATATATCTATATTTTCTTGTGTGCTTGTGAAGTTGTCTGCCTGAAAAGCAACCCAAGAACAGTATTTTGCACCACAGACTACAGATAATTTTGGCAGAGCAGATTTTCCGTAGGCCTGGATATGGATTTGAATTATATTTAAACACATTGACCTTCCTGGTCACAGATTTTATGATCTGTACCTGTGTGGGAGGCAAGAAAAAAAAAAAAAACAACACACCAAAAAACCCCCACAAACTGTAAATTTAAAGGCTTCCCAGAATCTCCCTTTCCTTTCTCCCAGTTTCCATAATCAAAGTAAAAAAAAAAAAAAAAGAAAAAGAAAAAAAGAAAAGTCTCCAGTATACTGGTAATGTACCTGAAATTGTCCCCTCTTATTATTGTGTCAATAATAAATGAATGTAATCTTTTAAAAATCTGAGATAGCATTTGTTTCCTTTCCTGAATGTAATTATGGGATAACCCTTTCCATACAGAAGTTACAACAAGATTTTTAATTTTTTTTCTTACAGTAGTGTATTCATGTAGCTACAGTGCACCAACATCATATGTTATGCATGTTATCTTATTAGTAGAATAAATAACATTGTTTGTGTTACAAACTGAATCATTCTCGCATGCTGTCTTGTTCAATAAGCAAACGTAGCAAAGGTTCATGATATTTCCACAGGGAAAAAAAAAAAAAATTGCTTTAGTTACTAGTTTGCTTTGGAGGGTTTTTTTGCACATTCATTTTACACATATTTAAGTGTCCTTTCTCACAGAAAACAATAATGCTGTATCTAAATTGGGAATAAAACACGTTCCACATGTTATTGCAAGAAGACCTTCTTCTGAGCAGGAACCTCTTTTCCTGCATTTTACTAAGAATTTCAGCAGAATTAGCAAACAGAAAAGTTAGGGTTTTACTAACAAACAGTGACGTAAACCCATGAGAATTACTAGAAATGTTGATGTTTCTGTGATTTCACTTTTAACCAGAGTAACTAAAATTTTAGCCTCAGTAAATACAATTTCTTTCTGCAGATATGTATAACAGTCTAAACTATATTTAACAATGCAAGAAATTAGCTACATAATACCGTTATATTTGCACACTACTGAAACTTGCTACAGCATACAAGTAACATGGATTGTGAAAAATACACTTTCATTTCACACTTTCATTTCATGCTTTAGTTTCATAAGTAACTGTGATAATATACAGCTGTTGTGCGTACATCTGTATGTAGAGACACAGATGCACACATGAACACACTCTTCACTGTACAATTCCTGTCTTTTTTTTGTTTGTTTTGTTTTGGACAATTCTTTAAATGTATTTTCTTTTTTTTTTTTACTTATAGTCACATTTAGACACTTTTGACTGTGCAACCAGGCTGAATAATGACATAGAACTATCTAAACATGCTAGAACTATGCTTCATTTTGAACCTCAATTTGCACCTGAATCACATCATTATAGTCTGCAGTATCACACAATGTATGAAAGTTCCCATGTTTACTATTGTAAATGTCATTTAGAAATATGAGGTAAGCAAGGAGAGTTCAGTAAAAGATAAAGAATGGAAAAAGCAATAATGGAACTCACTTCAAAAACCAAACTACCTTCATATATTAAATGGATAACGTATTCTATTTAAAGTTGACACAAGGATACAGAAAAAAAAAAAAAAAGGACAAAAAATTATTCCTATGGCATATAGTGACAGTGAGAGTTGAACTTCTGTCTATGAAAAATTGCTATTGTGGATCTGGATCGCTCAGCCTCACCAAAGTCACATAGCTGCTGTGAGATGGAGAATTAGGTAGTGGAGGAACTGCATCAGGGCACATAGGTGTCATGATGCACCAGCAGGATTTCTGTTCTGTAGAGAGTCTCTCTCAAGTTGTTTTGGGAGGCTTTCAAACACCTGGCTTTAACTGCCATTCCACAAGGGTGCAGATCTCCACCAGGTCCTGTGTTGTAGCTGCCAGTAACCATGCAGGCATCTCAGATACCCCAGAGTGTCTACAGTGGTGCCAGACAACTATATACAGGCAGGCAAACCCCTGAGATACCAGTAGTGTCCTCTGCGGAGCACTTCATGCACTGAGATGGATCCTAAATATTTACTGATTAATTGGAAGACTACATTAAAAAGTTACTGAAGAAGATCTGTAGATGACATAAGGCTTGATAGACTTACTACTGGAGACTGGTAAGCACTGAAAAGGTTGGTGAAGACACAGATCAGACAGACATTCTTTGGGTACAATCATTTAGTTTAACTAAATCAAAAACTGTTAGCCAAATATCCATACTAGATGGGTGACTATTTTAGAAAGCCATGATAAAGAATGTGGAAACAAAGGAAATAATAAGCAGAAGGTAGCTGATTTTGCAGCTAACATACCTGGATCATAAACTTAGATGTCTTTTATATATGGAGAAGTTAAGTTACTCTAAAGGAGTAATATAACTATCACTCATGAGTGCT
The DNA here is from genome assembly GCA_013400375.1 of Thinocorus orbignyianus. Lineage (NCBI taxonomy): Eukaryota > Metazoa > Chordata > Aves > Ciconiiformes > Thinocoridae > Thinocorus > Thinocorus orbignyianus. The sequence continues at coordinate 246,467 of VXBW01004810.1, forward strand.
TCTGTTTTCCCATGTTTATCAGATCTCCTTTCCAGGTGAGTCTGAACCCTCCACCCAAGATGTTACTTCTCACTAGTTATGTCCTCCACAGCTACCTGTATCATGACAAATTTAATCTGTAAGTAACAAAAAGTGCCAGGTACTTTAAGCTGCCACAAGTATTTTCATAATCATGGAATCGTCAGAGTTGGAAGGGACCTCTAGAGATCATCTAGTCCAACTCCCCTGCTAAAGCAGGATTGCCTAGAGCACATTACTCAGGACTGCATCCAGGAAGGTCTTGAAGGTGTCCATAGAAGTGGACTCCACAACCTTCCTGGGCAGCCTGTTCCACTGCTCTATCATCCTCACCATAAAGAAATTTTCCCTCATATTTGAATGGAACTTCCTGTGTTCCGGCTTGTGCCCATTACGCCTCATCCTGTCACTGGGAACTGCAGAAAAGAGTCCAGCTTCATCCTCCTTCAACCCACCCTTTAGATGCTTGTAAGCATTAATAAGGTCTCCCCTGAGCCTTCTCCAGGCTGAAGAATCACAGCTCTCTCAGCCCTTCTTCATTAATGGAGGTGCTCTAACCCCTTAATCACCTTTGTTGTCCTATGTTGGACTCTCTCCAGTAGTTCCCTGTCTCTCTTGAACTGGGGAGCTCACAACTGGATGCAGTATTCCAGTTATGGCCTCACCAGTGCAGAGTAGAGGGGGAGAATGACCTCCCTTGACCTACTGCCCACATTCTTCCCTGTGCAGCCCTGGATGCCACTGGCCCTCTTGGTGACAAGGGCACATTGCTGGCTTATGGAGAGTTTACTATCTACCAGGAACCCCCGACCCTTCTCCTCAGAAGCGATTTCCAGCAGATCCACCCCTAACCTGTATCAGTGCCCGGAATTATTCTTCCCCAGGTGTAGAACCCTATACTTGCTCTTGTTGAATTTCATTAGGTTCTTCTCTGACCAGTTCTCCAGCCTGTCCAGGTGACGCTGGGTACTAGTACAGCCTTCTGGAGTGCCAGCCAGCCCTCCCAGTTTGGTATCATCAGTGAACTCGCTGAGGACACACTTGGCCTCCTCATCCAGGTCATTGACGAATATCTTGAGCAAGACCAGACCAAGTATTGACCCTTGGGGGACACCATTGGTTACAGGCCTCCAACTGGACCCTGCTCCATTAAGTGAAACCCCTGATTCCTGTCACACAACAAGTTCTCAATCCACCTCACTGCCTCCTCATCTAGCTCATATTTCCTCAGTTTCCTAATGAGGATGTAATGGGAGACAGGGTCAAAAGCCTTGCTGAATACATCTGCTACTCTCCCCTCAACCAGCCATCCACTTATAACATCATAGAAGGCTATCAGATTGGTCAAGCACGATTTACCTTTGGTAAATCCATGTTGACCACTTTCAATAATTTCCTGTTCTTTAAGATGTTTGGAGATGTCATCTAAAACAAGTCGTTCCATTACCTTCCCAGGGACAGCGGTGAGACTAATAAGAGAAGATAAGTCTGCTTCTCATTTGCCAAGAAAAACCTACTCTTTGCCCTCAGAATATTTGGTAGAAATGGCCCTGAAACCTAAGCTCAGAACCAACAGTGGGGAAATAACTGCCACTGACTAGATTAACTTTTAATGTCTGGCTCCTCTCTCTGGAATAGCCCAAATTAAACCCCACAATCCAAACATACCAGGATCTGAAGGTTTTAAGATCAATATCAGAATACCATAAGTGTTTCTTACTACACAGAAATTTCAGCTTGCATCTGAGCTGTTCCTAAATCTCTATGCAGATTCTTCCCTCCTCTCTTGTAAATCACCTCTATGAATATGAAATAGGTTGTAGGATTAGAAAGTCAATTCATTAAACTCCTCAGGCTAGAACAGAAGCTCCACTTGTCTTCAAGGTGTAAGGAATAAGCACACTAATGAACTGGATTTTGCCAATATTTTGTTTGTTAATAGAACCAAACATTGTTCGTCTGTATTTCTATTGAAATACTCAACAAAATAATACCAATGCAAAACTTTGACAGCTAACAGATTTGCTGAATATAATTAACCACTTTCCAGAATTTAAATGGTGCACAAAACCCATGTAGAGGAATCTGAGAGATTTTATGATGTTGTGTTATTATTAATATTAATAATTCAAGATTCTTCTCCAGACTTCACCAAGTGAGCTCCATGTCCAGCCATCTCCTGAGACTGCAAATAGAAAGGATTTCCTTTCCTGCAATGTAAATCATCAACTGAGTGTCGCCTTTTTTGCGAGCATGATCTGAACCATTTTCTCATCGACAATTAAGCAACACAGCCATTCTCATTCTGAAGCAAATTCCAGAGAAACACATCTAAGCTGCCTTCTTTCATTGATGACTGTATTTTTGGTGGCACGCAGACAGAGCTGACAGTGTTTTTGTGACCTGGAGGTCTGCTTTGCTACCAGCACAAGCAGCATTCTCCCACCTTCCTGCTGGTCCTGCGTCTTGCCATGGTGAGCTGCCATTGGCAGGTTTTGAGAATATAAAAGCACTGGCAGACAGTCATTGAGTGTTCCCTCCCATGCATGATTTGGGCAGCTGACTGGGAAGACTAGGAGGCAACTAGTGTGGGGAAAATGACAGACCTTGTGGAGGGGACACAGAGTAGCTCTGGACCTGTGAAACCAAAAGGCTGACAAAATCACTATTGCATTGCTATACATTTATGCAAAAAGTTTGTGAGAATCCTTACAGTACCAGAGCTACTGGCCTCCCTCCTGCCTGGCTCCCTAGCTCTGCTGCACCAGTGGCTGCCGGAATGGCAAATTACTAAATTGCACAGGGCAGGTGTGATTCAGAATGATTCTCTACGGCCCATCCTTTCCCATGTTGTTACAATTCCTTGCTCCTGATACCAAGGAGCACACACCACATCTATGCAAGAAAGGTCTCCAGAGCAGCTTGTAACCTTGGTCTCTTATAGGTTATGATTGAGGGAACTCATTAACAGGGAATAAAGTAGAAGTGAAATTGAACAATTCATAATCTTGTGAGATAATAATATAAATATAGAAGTTAAAAAGTGAGAGTTGAAAGACAATTCAAATACCCTGTATGAAGGTCTATGTGTGTGGGTACCTGTATGTGTGTGCACTACTGATCCAGAGGACTGGCGGAAGACAATCCAAATGAAATACAGAATAAGTGATAGGGAACAACAGATTAAAAATCAAAACCAAAAAAAACACTAAAGGAAAATTAATAAGGGTAACCCGCTTGTCTGAGGAAAGATTTAACAAACCCGAGAACAGATCTCACTACAATAAAATCTGACTACAAGAAATCTGCAGACCAGACAGGCAATCACTCTGAGAAGCTCTTAAAATGAAGAAATGCCCTCTAGAGTAGGTGCAATCCCACACTGAGAATTTATTGGGAAAAAAAAAAAAAAAAGAGAAAAAAGGTAACAACAGTATCAGAAGATGAAATTCAAAAATATACACATATCACAGAAAGAGAACAACATATGTCTCTTGCAGAGCCATTCCCTGAGGAATATTCCTCATATGATTGCTTTCTATGCCCTGAGCTTTAGAGAACACTGTTAAAATCTACCCTTTCACTGAGAAACTGAAAGTCCATGCTACAAAACACAGATAATATTTTCTTCACTACACCCCCAGACCTGGTAGGCATCTCCCTGTGGGATAAGCACAGGAGGCTGTTCGCTCCTGCAGACTCCCAAGAGCAACCACAAGCACATCCCCTTCATTCCATAAAGATGCTCCCATGCAAGATGTTTCTGAAAGGCTTTCCCTACTGGGAGGTGATTCAGTCATACTGAAACCCTCCCTCCACCACTGTCATGGGGAAAGCAACTCTGCAGGGGTCACCTTGCTTGTTCCTCCCCTGCTTCAGGTCACTTCTAGAGAGTTCAGTTGCATGATTATCTTACAGCAGTGATACCAAAAGGGCACTGAAGGAAATTCCCAAAATGCAAAGTCAATTCTTAACATAAATTCATTGGGTAGACTGAGACTTTGGGCTCTCGTTTTTGGTATTTGCTGTGATATATTTTTAACTCATTTGCTCAACTGGAGTTTTAGCTTGAAAGCTATCTCAGCCATATCTTGTTCACATCTGACAATTCTTATGAGAACAGGTTAATAATTCACAGGAAGTGTTTGGTCAGCCTTTCCTTTGAATAAGTACAAGTGACTATCTTTCTTAATAGTTTTAAAGACTGAATTTTATTTTTCAAAGTATTCCTTTAGAGGAATTCAGTCCAAGATTGTTCTCCGTGGCATTTTCTCCTATAAGTGGGGTGGTATTTTCAGAGCTATCAAATGGAGTTTCAAAAGACTTTTTATGACTGCTTTAATAACTGCATGCTTTATAATAGTAAGAATGAAATGTTTTATTTGGGTATAGGAGAAGTAAAATATCTCAAGAAGCTACAGAAAACACAAAATACCTTACCTTCCTCCAACATGTTTATCAATTTGGATGGTACAGTCACTGTCATGATTTCCTTGTGTATGAACAAGTAGGTTTATGTGGAAATCAGGGAAGAACTACATTTCCCTTCTCTCTACTCTTCTTAGCTCTGCAATATAAGGTAACCAACACTGTGGTTCATTGTGTACAATATTTTGGAACTGTATTTTTACCACGATAGTAGTATGTGTGTAACATGAGCATAATTACTACAAGGAAACCTAACCTTTTACAAAACAGCACCATACATGCTTTTTAAAATATAGTTTTGAAGCATTTTTGTGTATTCTTAATATCCTAAGAGTTATATTGGTTCTCTCTTTTGTAATTTCATACTAAATTCATATATTAGCTACACGGGTGAGAAAAGTTTGCATTCTTTCTTAAACAAAAGGAAGATAACCAAATCTAATAATAATAGCAATACACAGCACATATATTCTAGTAAGCCTGTGAATAATATGAAAAAACTCTTAATACTTGGTACATTTTGGCGTTGTGTAGTAGTCACTATGGCTCTGCTCTACATACTTTTGCCATTGGACCTGGTAAGAATAATGTTACACAACTGATGGATCTAGATGGAACAAGGCCTTTAGTAAGCACATTACATTTTACACATCAATTTTTTTTGTTCATTTAATATAGCAGTTACTGGAAGCTTTGTTCATAATATAAAGTGAAATTGCTCCAGACAAAATAGGTAAAATGTAACACCATGTACACATTCATGAAGTACTTTCATGACATATGTATGACCTTTGTGGGAAATAGAACCCTCTAAGGGTAGAAGCTATAAATATAGAGAGGTAAATTAGTATTTTAAAATATATTTGAAAGATGTTCCACTTTTCTTCCACATACAATCTTGAAAATTTGTCACCGTCAAACTGCAGTCTCAAAGGAATCCTTGCCCTTTAGGCAGTTCTCAAATCACTTCAATGATTAGCATTATACAACCTGTTGGAAACATCCAGTAGTCTGGGTTTTCCTTTAGTAAAAGGAAAACCTCCTCCAGAAAAAAAGAGTTTTTTTCTAGTGAATAATTAGAGACTTACATTTTGAAGCTCCGAGGAGCTCCGCATGCTCTTTTCCTACTTCTTGAAAATGAAAGCTACAATCAGAGCACTTAAGCAACTTGAGTGCCATAGCCTTCCTTGGACATAAAATCTAAAATATACTGCAGCAAGAGAATGCTAATCTGCTTGCAAGTTCACATTAGCTTCTTGCTGTTACTTTCAATAAGTGAAAGTCATGGGGCAGGCTCCATAAAAATCAGATTTATGCAAGTTTAATAAGCCTCATTGCAAGTTATTTCTCAGATTTTCATGGTCTGGTTGTCTTAGAAAGAAAACAAAAACTCTCTCAAACCCCTCATTCTTGCAGCAGCACAGAAAACAAAGGCAAAACAGTAATTTCCTCTACCGTCCTGTAGAGTGAAGACAACATTTTGCTCAGTTCGATGCTGTGAAAGCTCACATGGTAGGGAAACACTTCTTTGTAATATAGAAGCCTGGCGTTGTATTAAGAGATAAGCTTTTAATTAAATTGGACTTCCTGAGAAGCTGCTAAAGACTATCTCACTGCTATCCTGCAGATGGGGCCATCAATTGTGGCACTGACAGCAAGCAGGCCTATAGCTTACAGACATGAAGTGTATTCCATTTCTCCAGTATTCATTTCTCAATCAGAACATGAACCCAGTTACGTTATACTTAAACCTATTGCACCATTGCTGAATGAGGGCATACAATTCATGTCAAAAATCACTAAAGATGTACAGCTGAAGTCATCAGGGCAGAATTAGACAGTGAAGTTATTTTACATTATCAGCTTTTTACCCCAGTTGTCATTTAATTACTGTTTGGAAAAGGGAATGCGCAAGTTATGACCAAGGGTCAAGGAGTGACAGTAGCCCTGGCTAGTGACTAGTACAGAAAAAGGACTGAAAAGTTCATGGTTAGACTGTAGAAAAGCTTGATGTTCCTTGGGAAGCTGCACTACTGTAAATATTGAAAAGCCTTGAGATTGGAAATCAATGACTAGAGTAGTATAGATCTAAACCTGGGAGAAAATAGATACCACATACCCAAACAGAAAACAGCTCCACCGAACCATTCAGACTGGAGTCTACAGTTCTCTTCTCTGTGTTTCTACTTGTTCTTTTGTTCTCTTCGAGTATATATTGAGTAGTTATCCTGCAGCAGCTGAGCATCTCAAGTGGATACATATTACTTAAAATATTTTGTCAATGTGCCTTCTTTATTGATATAAAACTATGGGAAATTACATTAAGTGTAGCTAGAAACCATAATACTACTCATCTAATGTGCAGTATAAGCTGGTTTTCTTCTCAGAGCCTACACACTTCCTTTGTTTCCTTTTACTGATTATTGCTGTTTGCTGCTTCTAGTTTTATTTTGGATTAATATTTCTTTAGAGAACAGACATCACTGTCTAAGTTTTTTTTTTTACTCTAACAAAACCAAGCAGAACAAAACAAAAAGTTACATAAATGTGAAGAGCAAAGGGGTTTTTGTGCTTACTTTTTCTTTCTTCTAAAAGAAATTAATGACTTTTTAAGTACCTGACTTTGGTACTGGCAGACTCAAAACCAGGTTACTTCCAAGGTGTAAACCGTCCCTACTCCACTAAAGGAGCCTGTATCTCCCCACTGTGCCGTACAAAAATGGCTGTTTCCAACACAGATTCATAATTACAGCCCTCAAGAAAGTTACACAGAGAGATGTGTGCCTTATATGCTTTCCTAGTGGAAAAAGCCTCAGGAGATGATGACGTAAATATTTTAGGTTTCTTTGGTGCATAGAAACCTTTGATGGTTAAATGCCCCAGTGAGATCAAAGCAAACACAGGTCATTATTTTATATTTCTGGATTCGTTTCATATTGTTTGCTCCATCAATACTACCTCTTTTCATGACTAGTGCACAGAAAACTTATTACCTCTGTTTTTACTCATAATGTTCTAATGCCACTATGGCCTTATTCAATTTGCTCCTTAAATAATCTTTCGTAAGACCTGACTGTTTTTCCCCTTGTTAGAAAAATTGATATTGTCATACAAATTAGTATATGACTCACCACGAACAACGACAGCCTACTGACCGCACAGGTTACCAGGTGTTCTTAGATAATAGATGTTTTAGATCTCGCTCCTTTGACTTTGGAGAATATGGTTGTCATGACACAAGTTGACTTCATAGTAAATGATCTGAAAAAAAGCCAAAGAAAAGAAATAATATCTCCAATGTTACGCAGGAAGCTTTCACAGAGTAGTGCTGAGGTCTCAAAAGTCCAGGCCAATGACTTAATCTCTTGTTCATTTCCCATCACTAGAAGATGGCTTAGAAAAGAAATATGGCAAAGAAAACACAAAAGTCTTTTGAAATTGAAATAACTGGATTCAGAACTAATGAATATACCTTCAACCTTTTACAAAGATCCATACCAAAGACATGTTCTTCTTTTTGGAGATAACGTGACTGCTGAATACACAATCTTTCATGCTTCTCTTACCTGAAACATTTACAAGTTTTAAGCACTGCATACATGAAGACTGCTAATGGTGCTCATGCATATTGCATCTTTGTTTGGATACTTTGTAGAAATCATATCCCGTCCACCAAATTCAAATCCAAGCAGTCATTTTAAGGGGAAGAACAATACAAGAGCAATATAAACTATGGCAAATACAACAGTGTTGCCTCTGCACAGTCTCCAGGCAACTGCCATGCATAATACTTTTGTAGCTTTTTTAACAGCTTCCTCATATTCCAATGAGTGTATTATAATTACTACCATCAGTACCGCGACTGCACTGAAAATAGAGCCAAATGCAATTTTTATGGGAGTTACTTCTCTGAAGGCAGAAAGACTAAATGTCTTAATTCTTAAGATCATATTCTATCACTGGGATGAATGTGAGAAAATTATTTTGGAAAATTAAGTTTAAAATTATCTAAAGTGCTTGGACTTGGGCATGAAATCAAGAGACTGATACTACAGAAGTATGCTTTTAAAAATATGGACCTTTATTTAATGTTGCAAATATCTTTAAAAGCAAATAATACTACTTAATTTCTGACAAGTAATAAACAGTACTTCAAGCTTGCTAGCAGGTGTTTATATGATTTTCAAAAGAGATAACTATTCAGTTTTTAGCAACACAGGTACTCAAGTATGCAGTATTTTGAGATTCAGAAAGAGGAATTGATTTTAAGCACCTGTTTTAGAATCTTGCTAGCCCAGGTAGGCAATCTCTGTACTACAAAAAGGAAGATAAATAGGCTCAGCTTGTATATACAAACGTAGCAATAGTTTAATGGAACATGCAGCATATTCAACAGTGTAGTTGCAATGTACCTACCATTTTGCCAAAACATGAAATGATAGAAATAAAGCATCTTTTTATTGTACTGTCATTAAACAAACACTAGTTATCTTATCAGCCAATAATTCAGTATTCTTACATTTCTGCTAGTTTTAAGCAAGTATCTTATTTCAAAGAGAAAACACTTGTTCATTTGTGGTAACTGTTCATGATTAATTTAGAAGCACGTGATATGTGCATTCACTTCAGAGCTTTTTTTTTAAATGGTAATCCTTGAATATTCTCATCCTGGAATCATACTCATTACAGATATTTCACTGTCATCCCCCCCCGACTAGAGCTTAGCAAAAAATGGCTGACATAGGTTTCCTAAAATATAGGATAAAAAAAATTATTAAATGAAAATGCAAACCTGAATCACTAAGTATATCGCATGTGATACCGAATTTGCCCCAAAAGGCACAAAGAGACTGCTTAGAGACAAAGTTTCATGCCCAAAGCAGGAGGTATTTTATTTGCAATGCGTTGGGGNAGCATTTCCATCCTTTTTTTTCCAGTTCTAGGACTGCAAGAAAAACCTAGAGGACAGTATCCACTTTTTCATAAAGTAAGTTGATTTCATCTTACTCGTATGTCTATAACACATTCCTAAAATTTTTCATAGCCTGTATATCAAAACCATTCTTCTATTCAAACAATACAAAGCGGTTTCCAAATATATTTAAGGCTTCAACTTTTATTGCATCCCTCTTGATTTACAAACATAATTTTATTTCACAGTACATTACTTTCTATTACACACTTTTGTACTTTATCATTAATACCCTTTCATTATTTCAACAAACGAAACTAAATGTAGTGTTGGCTGTTTGGCTCCATGCTTCAGTAATCTCACCATGAATCAGACAGCTGTAGGACAATCAAATAAATGACTGCAACACACCATTGTTTTAATTATATTTATTGATTCAAGGGTGTTTAAATCCTTGTTTTTTTCTTGAACAATGATGTATTTATGTCTATAAATTGATTAATGGATTGCCATCTTTATCATGCAATAACCAAATCTACAGCTGATTAAGTATTGTGTTTCTTGTACGAATTAGCTAAATTATACATGCCAAATACATCACATTCTCCATTTAACAGAAGAAGCCACTTGCCAGGAAATCTTTTTATCATTAGCTCTTCTCAAGTGTGATACAGCTGTTAATGAACAAGCAGGACGCTTCAAAGAGGCAACATTGCAAACGCAGCTGAGCATCCTACATGAGCATTGTGTTGAGATATATGTGGTGCCTTTCAGATATTGTGCAGTGTACGTCACATCGCACCCACCGATTAGCGAAGAAGTTTATATTTCCTTTACATTTTACTGAATACATCATCTCTTAACAAAATTTGAAGTAATGAAAATTTGATTTACAGCTTATTAAGAATATATGCATGCTCAGAGCCAGCTTGTAATTAATTCCTTCACTTGGTCTGCCTAATTTCAGCTCATAAGAGTGACTTCTCACCAGTGTGCATATGTCGTGGTTCTGAGCA
>VXBW01004813.1:0-14717 GCA_013400375.1 Thinocorus orbignyianus
CCGCACCCCATCCCCGTCCCCCCACTTCGGCACCTTCCGGACGTGCGCGGCTCCGCACCAGTTTTGGCATTCCTGCGCCTTATCACGCATGCGTGCAGCTTGACTCGCAGCCAATGGGAGCCCTAGGCGCTCCGCAAGTAAAGGATACCGGAAGTGAAGGTCGTCGGCGGACAATGGCGAAGCGTAGCGGTCTTAGGCGCTAGGTGAGTGCATGCTTTTTAGGGGGGAGTTTCGGTCGGTGGCTATGGTACTATATTGGTGCCTGGTGGTGGGTGTTGCTTAATTTTGAAGGTGTAACATCATGAGTAAAGCAGGATGTCGGCACCAGAGGTGTCTTGGGCGAGGTGAGCACTGAGTTTCTAGGTGAGCCCTTCTTTCTAGGCTTTGTATCGTGGGCGATGTTCTAAATGTTTGTTTAGACTCAAACTCCCCCTTAAAAGCATGCACTGATCTACCAGCTTTTTTTCACTTTTCCCATTCCCTGGCTCAAAAATAGGACACCATCGCAGATGAGGCCCACAGTGAAAGTGACAGCCAGGACAACTGTGCCTTGTTTGGAACATCTCTGGGAAGCACAAGCATTGCCACCACTGCTTTGGGGCTGTGGGCTTTCCTAGCCACTCCGGCCTCAAAACCAGCTTTTTTCACTTTTCCCATTCCCCGGCTCAAAAATAGGCACCCGTCGCAGATGAGGCCCACAGTGAAAGTGACAGCCAGGACAAGTGTGCCTTGTTTGGAACGTCTCTGGGAAGCACACTTCCTGACAGAGTCCCTCTCTTTTTTGCTGTCTTATGTCCAAGTCAGCAAATGCAAGAGCATGTGCAAGATACACCGGTTTGTTTCACATCCTGGTTGAGGTTCAGTACATTCCTTGATGCCTCACCCGTGTGCCAGCTGAAACACCTTGATAAACTTTTAACTTTGTTCTTTAAATATCAGTCGCAGCCTCAGTCCTGGTCCCAGGACTCAGTCGTCTGGAGGGGAGAGGTTTGGAGTGCAGTCGTGAGGGGGAGGAAAACATCAGCAGGTGACAAGGACAACACAGGACTCTTAAAAAATGTGCATTCATCCCTCACTAAAAGGATTTACACATGTATGAGAGAGAGGTGTCTTTCCTACATATATACTTACCTTTTTTACTTTACAGTTTGGGTCCCCTCTGATACTGTTTATTCCCAGTTCCTGTAAGTCACTTCATCCTTTTGCCACGAAGTGATAAGCCCCTGTGACAGCTTAATCTGGGAGCTCCTCTCAGCTCATTTTCTTTTCCTTATTGGTGTTGCTCCAGCTCCTTGATGAAGATCTTCAAAAACAACATGCCCTGAGGATTTGCAAAACAGGAACTACCACCCTATAGCTTGCCAGTTTCCCTTGACTCTGCTGTGCCCGAGGCCTTTCTTCTGTGCACGATTTCCTCACAGCTCCCAAATTCCCATTAGAGCAAAAGGGGGCACTCTGGCACCGCGGACCCGTCTGTACGGGCTGTATCTGAATAAGCTCCAGAGGAGCAGGACAGCTCTGACCGGTCATTGTGCATCAGCGGGTGGTGAATTCTCTGATGTGCAACTGTGCTAAGAATTCTTCTGGAGAAATGGACGACAGAGACATGCTCCTCAGGCATGCGTCCTTCCTTCAAGTTGCTTTAAACCGTCTCTTCCTTAAGGAGAGACGAGCGTTCCCATCAGCAGCCAAGGTATAGTCAGTCAGTCCGTCTCATCCTTCTCTGCTGCTCTTTCTGCTTCCTCCTGTCCAGGGATGGGAGGGACAGTGCAATTAAGTCCAACAGGGAACTGAAAATTAACCTGTCAATGAGGCAGGGAGTGGGGAACACTATTTTTAACCTGACTTGTTGCCTGGCCCCTGACATGGAGTGTGCCACCAGTACGGACACGGCACATCCATGCCAGGGGCCGCGTCTTGTGTCCTGCAGTGTCTTCCAGCTGTAGCAAATAAGGGATCTGCACTCGGACTAAGCCTAGTTTTTCACTGCACCACTCATTGTAACTGGTCAGTTTTGTAACTGGTCAGTTGGGCTCACCAAACACAACTTGTTTTTTAGGTGGACGGGCTCCCCAGCTGCTCCCCTCCCAGAGCAGGGAGAGCAGAGGCTGAGCTCTTTAGGTGACTCCTGTAATCATGGTTATCCCACAGCAAGAGCCTTAGAGAGAGGACTCCAAGTTCCTTGTCTCTCTGTTCCTAGGAATATATTATTTATTAAATAATCATACAGGCATATTAAATAATCATACAGGGAGAGTTCTTAGAGCAGAGACTAAACACAGCTCTGTCTGCCAGCCTGAGGGTCTTCTTTGCTCTCTGACTCTTTTTCTGCATAATGCCGTGTTTCAGAGGTAAAAATGTGGACAGCAAGAGCCATTCCTCCCCCTTTCTCCTAGAAAGACATGGGAATTTTATATGTGCACACTTCCTGGATTTGAGGAGAGGATCAGACAGGCTGTCTCGTTTCTTGAGCCTGTGCTTCAGCCACGGGACTCCTAGGGACCTGGGGGAGATGCTGTTTGTCGGTAGGAGAAGCCGAGGTTTGACAGCATACATTATGCTGGGAAAACTCCCTGAACTGGAAAAGCACATGTGCAAAGCCCCCGTGGCTTCCGTGCCTTAGGGCCAGATGGCTCTCAGATGAAACCCCACAGAAACCCAGAGTCAGGAGTCAGCTAGTGTGGACGGCAGGGACCCACGACAGAAAGCTGTGCCTGGCGCTCTCTCATTTGGGATACAGATGATGCCCCATCTGAACCAAAAAGGCCAAACAGGCTGATGATGCCAAAGAGCTGCAAAGGGTGGCAGCAGAGGGGAGCAGCTGCCACTTCTTCCGGAGCCACCCCAGCCACATCCATCCTCACTCCATACAAGGCAAGACCTGGCTATATGTGCCCTATAGGGAAAGGTAACCTTTTCTAATAAAATATATATAGTAGAATTATACTGTGTTATTTAAATAATATCATAAAACAATAGCATAATACTTGTATAATATATAGCATAAGCATCATCGATAATATGCAATACGTGTATCATATATTTATAATAAGTATACTATGTAATACCTTATAACAAAGTTAGGATTTCTGTTATTTATAAAACATATCATATCTAATACTTGCATTGTAAATACAATCATTTTCTTGTAACTGCACAGGGACAACGTCACTATGGAGATGGGTAAATGCTAGAGCAGGGGCCCAGAGAGGTTGCGGGATCTCCATCCCTGGAGATGCTCAAAACTGAAAGGCCCTGGACAACGGGACAAGGTTGAGAGCAAGGTGACTGGAGCAAGAATGTGACTGCTTTTAGCAGAATTACACAGGAGCCCTCCAAAGGTCCTGTCCCCAGGTCCCTGACTGATTTTTGACCCCTGCTAGCACTGCAGCCACCCAATAAACTATAATATGCACATGGCAAGTGGGCTAGAGGTTGCCTAGGTCTTCTGACATCCATGTTTCTCCACAATGCATCTCGGCTATTTTGTGACTTGACATGAGCTGCAAATGAGAGGAAGGAGAAGAGTGAGAAATAAAGATCAAGGATCAGACGTTCAGTCCTGCTTTCTCAGCTGCTGGTATTGAAAACAGTCTGTAGCTGTGCATTCACCATTAATAGCAGACATACTTTGTGCAGCTGTACTCTGCAAGCAAATAATGAGTGTGGCTAAAGTGGTGTCTGTTTGACAACACTCAGAACTCAGAAGTTCTTGCAAACACAAGGCCTCATCCTGCTGGCTAGTCTCCAGCGGGACTTTGTGGAACTGAGAGGTAGAGGATAAGATCCCGTGTCGGCAGCACTACTCAAGCAACGAGGTCAGTCCAGGATAATGGGGAAAACTGAACTCTGCTACAACTAAATGTCATGTTGATAAACGCAACTTCACCAGTTTTTATAAACAAAATTAAACTTAATTTGCTTCACAGTAGCTAAGGTGCCGTTAATTCAAAACCCACAGAATAACTCACTGGACACAGTTAATAGTCAGCAGACCACATAGGCCAGGCTTTGAAAGCATTTAATATTCGCTGAAGTGCTGCTTGTATCCAATTATAACTCACTACTTGCCATCTTAATAATTTAAATCTGTCCACTCTTTAGAGAGAAAAATGCACTAATCAAAGACATGAATGCACCTTTTGCTTTTGACAGCATTAAATTAAAACTAAATGGTAGATCTTGAATGAGTTACTCTGCAAGAATAAAGGCATTAATGAGGTAATTTCATTATAGAGGCTCATCCAAGCCTATGTGAAAACAAGGGAAGTAAATGGAGAGGAAAGCCGCCGAGGAAATTAGGGTTCCTTCCACACTAATTAATGTTTTGGGGCATTTAGTACAGGCAGCAAATTAACTGCTCCAAAGAACTCCACTGAAAAAAAAAAAAATACATTGTTGCCCTGCCATGTAATTAGAAGACAGTACAAGCAGAACACTTAATGAGTATAAAGCCAGCCTTTAACTTATTCTGCCCAGCTTCTGAAAACATGCCATTGTGGAGGCCTAAGTTTAAGGAAGCACTTGGCGTACAATATAGGATTGTTTAGGTCCTTCTGTTCGGTGAGCTGTAAACAGGTAGCCCTGAATGAGAGACTCTGAGACTCCTGGGAGGCCCGACTTCCCAGCAGAAGGAACTGAAAAAAAAAAAAAAACTAAAAGTCTTAAATGCATCCAGAGAGAAGGAAAAAAGGTGAATAGGCCCAGCGCAGTGAATGCTCACCGCTGTCTTAAGTGATTACATGATGTTGTGCCACCCCCTCTCATTGAGTTATCTTTACACTGCTTTTGTCTCCTCTAATTGGAGCTGATGAGGTGCTAATTGGTTGCTTTTTGAAAAAAAGCACTACTTAAGCACTGGCAAACAGAGTAAGACAGCGTGAGTGGAGTTAATGAGGGCTTAGCAAGAGCAAAGAAAAACCCACCCAAAAACTAGCCAACCACAAAAAAACCCAAAGCCAGACCAGCCCCCATGCCAATGTGTACACAAACGCATGTGCAGGCATGTCCAGTGTAAACACAAACGACTCCACTTCGGTAAACGGCTGGGAGGATGATCTGAAAAGACCCTTCCAACCATTTGAGTTCTGTGGGAAAAGGGTCAATACCAGGAATAAAGAAATGGAGTGGCTTTGGCTGGCGACACAGGCACTCAGAGGACTGCCAGAGCCAGCTCTACCTGCTGGCATACTCACAAGCCCAGTGCCAGCCCAGCCCTCCGTCACCATGGCCAGTCCTGCCAGCCCAGCCCCCTTTGTGGCCCAGGGAGACACTGGCATTTTTGGGGTGTTACACCTGGGCCTCGCTAAGCCACCGTCGGGCGGCCCTGGCAAGCTGGGCTGGATGTGACACAGCAGCCATGGGACAGGTGACCCTGAGGTGGCCACAGTGTGTGCCAGCAAATGTCTGTGCTCTCCAACTCAGGTCCAAGCAGGCTGGAGTAGCCCAAGCGCCCGTGTCACATTTAGCAGCATCGCTCACAGTCGGTGCCAGCCCTTTGCAGAAGAACCGCCCATGCTTTGGGCCAGGGCAGGCTGGACCCTGTGCCTTCCAGGCTCCTCCAACCCGGGAACTGCGTGGCTTTGAGCGATCCGCTCCATGGAGAAGTGTCCCTGCCCATGGCACCCCCAGGGCACGGAGCACGCTGGTCAGGGCGCCCCGTGGGGAGCGGGCAGGAGCTGGGTGCTGCAGAAGAGGCTGCCGCGGAGCACACCTCCAGTGCCACCACCGTGTCTGCAATTAGCACTGAAAACAGTCACTGAGCTCCTGTCACCTGTTTTAACTGAAACCCGGACAAAAGTACAGGCCATGATTTATGGGAAAGCAGTAGCACCTATTGGGGGGCGCTTCTGGACAACCTTTTGTCACCAAATGGCCTTGGATTAAAAATATCATCTGTAAAGTGTTACCCTTACAGACGTTTAAATGCTTAGTCTTTTGGTAATTTGGTGTTTTGAAAAAAATCTTCATCTAGTTACCTAACTTGGGTATGTAATTAAGAACTTTGCCAACTTTTTCAACAACAACTCAGGTAAGGAAATACACTGAATATTTTGAACCCCACATAAAAAGATTTCTTTTTAAATGCTTTGCGTGGCTTTACCTTTTAAGCATTCTGAGTCTGAAAGGAGAGCTCAGAAGGTACCTGGTCTATTGCTGGTATTGCAAGCTGCAAAAATAATTCTGCAAGCTTTTTGATACCAACAGCTATCAAAAATTCCTGCGTTAAATACAGTCTTCTGCTGTTTCTGAGCTTGCTTATATATAGTCTGCGCAGACATGTGGCTGTAGAAAACTCTTTCAGCAGCTGCAGGGCTGTGGGTTTTGGGAGTGGGTGCTCTGGGGGTCCGGGGAGAGGCTGCCCAGCAGTGAGAAGTTTGTCCTCTCGGTCACGGGCTCAGTACCACCAGGCAATTCTTTGAATCCTTTCAAACTCCTCTGCTGAGCGGTTTCATGTTGGGCAAAAAGAGGAAAGTGGAGTCAAATTAGAAAACCTACAGTCGGCTCAAGAAGACAAAGCACCTTCTTTTATTAAGACAACTCAGATGATCTATTTATGCTGAAGAGAAATAAACAGTCAGGGGTCCCCCTTTCCTCACTTCTGTTCTTTTTTTTTTCTTTTTTGCCTGTGCACAACAGCAGTTAGAAAAACCAATTAGTTTGCAAACAGCCAGTTACTTGGGTATGTGTTTATGCTCGATAATTTGTACCTCTATTCACATTCTAAACCGGATTCTTTTCACGCTAATGCATGGTCACTTGCTTTTCTTTCTGTTGTCATGAAAACGAGGGATTTGTTGCTGGCTGGTAGAAAGAAACTTCCTAGTGGATAAAGTTATAATTAATTCCCTTAAACATGTGTTCCTAGAAGGGAAGTAAAGCCTGTTCACAGACTTCATGAGAAGGGAAAGGGCACAAGGGGGGAGAGCAAAGGACTCCAACATACACCAGGGCAATCTTTGAAAGTGAAAAATTAGTTTCCAAAGGAAATACCTTAAAAATATCAGAGAAGGCTCTGAAAATACACAAAGGTTGGAAAGAATCCTTCCCTGGAAGGGTGGGCTGTTTTTTACTCCTGTCCTTTCAAACCCCTCCTCTGAGCAGGCTGCCCAGGGCAGAGGCTGGTGATGAGTTGGGTCCGAAAACCACACCGCACCAGTGTGCCCTGGCCCAAGACACCGCTGGCATGGCAAGTGGCCAGAAAAACTACAGGATGGATGGTAACGGTAATATTGTCTTCTAAAGAAGAATGAATCGGCTTGCCCGAAATTAGTGAGAGCAAAAGGAAGGCCGTGCTGCCAGTGAAGCACACGAAGAGAAAGACACAGGGTTTTTTAGGCTCTGTCTTCTGCTTGCACTTGTGGGATCTGCCAAAAGAACTAAGAAACCGCTCCATCCTGGAGCTAATCCTGAATCCTAAAAATATGAGCGGTGAACCCACCCCAGAATAGTTGCCACAAAGGCTGAAACAAGCTTTGCAGCTTTCAGCGCAAGGGAGGAAAGGTGAGTGAGGCATGGCCAAGGTCAGTGAGAAACAGCTGGAAATGGGAAGCGTGGGCTCTGAATGCAACTGGGAAAAACGCAGCTGAGCCGGGCAAGGGTGTACAAGGACAGCTGGGGTGGCCTCTGGAACCCTCCCGTGGGAATGCACGTGAGAGCCGGTGCGGTGAAGGGGGTCTGGGGCAGCCCCAAGGGCTGTGCTGTGTGTTCTCTGGTGTCAGGACCCTGACAGCCTTGGCATATATAAATATACCGGAGAAGGCAACCAGGGAAAAGCAGGGAGGTGAGAGAAAACTCATGAGAGAGCAGGAGTGCAGCAGAGGCTTGGCTCAGGATGGACACCTGCCAAGGGAAATCCTCCTGCATGCAGAGGAGAGGCAGCAGTGAGAAAAGCTGCGCTGTGCCGAGCCTCACATGCGTGGTTTGCGCGGGGGCTGCACTCGAGGAGGCAAAGTTCATCGCCAGGGATGCTTCCATGTTTTTCATGGTTCATTTCCAGGTCATTTGATTGAAAAGATTCTAAATTTGACAACTTTTAACGGTCAAAGAGGCTCAGATGGTTTTAAATCCGTTCAGCTCATCCCTGCTTGAGATAAACGGGAATGGGGCAATTGTTCATTTGAATAAAATTTGACTCAAAGATAGCCGTTCAGAGCCACAGAAGGGCGTCTTAGGAGCTTCCAGTCGGCTGGGACCTCTCCAGACTCCCAAATCCATTGGAAAATAATGGAGCATGCGCCAGCTCTCCCAGTGCCTCCCAATTTCTGCATCCATTTGAAATCCAGCACCTTATACTTAGCGGGCTGCAGAAGGGATGATGCTTTTTGTTAACTGCTGACTACACATTATTTCTAAGATTTAGTCCTGATCTGGAAGTAACAGTCTTGTGTCCACAGGCAGCTGGAAAAAAATTGAATGGTCTTCAATAAATAAGGAGTTTAAGAGTAGTGTTGGGATTCTGAGGCCGCTAAAGTACACTGACATGGCCCAGAGCAGGTAGGTACCAATGCTGCTTCCCAGACTGACCTCTGGTCCTAGTCCAGGCTGCGGGAACCACGGACCCCATCACCCACCGGTGGGTTTTTCAAGCTCGGGGTGAACTTTTTGTTCATTTACTCATGACTTTTTTGGATTCTTTCAAATCCAAATAACCAGAAAAGTTATGTTCTTTGTGCCTATCTGTACAGCATTTTCACATGCAGACAAATTATTACTTCCAACAGTGCTCCAGCCCTTTCACTGTAGTAGTAAAAACACTTGAGGAACTAAATCCTATTAATAAAAGCTAAATACTGCTGTTCTTTAGCCTGGAAGTGTGAAATATGAAGAATAAAGCAGAGCAGTGGCTATCACGGGAGGAAGAGAAGGAAGGAAAGGAGAAAGGAGGGAAAGAGGGGAGGAGGGAGGGAGAAAGAAAGGAAGGAAGGGAGGGAAGAAGGAAGGAACTCTGAGAGACGCTCTGTGCTGCCCAGCGCCAGCAGATACAGCAACGCAGAGGCTGCTCTTAAATAACCCTGTGCGGGGATGCTGTGTCCTCATCAGTGCCCGCTCCGGGTGCCCAGCAGCTGGAACAAACGTGAAATATCCATTAATATTTTGTAAAAATTCTCCTTGTCACTGCTTAAACTCATTATTTATTGAAGACCATTCAATTTTTTCCAGCTACCTGTGGACACAAGATAAATCCCATTCTGGGAGGCCAGGGGGGAAGGTTTGTTGGGGTTTTTGGGTTATAACAATAAGTTTTAGGTCCCAAAGTGTGTGACCCTGTGGTCACGGGTTATCAGCTCTCCTTCCCCGTGGTTTTATTTCTACTGACAGTTCTGCTGTGCACATTTGAGAGAGCAGAGTGTCTGAATTCCCCAGCGCAAGCAGAGCTGGCCTAATGTCAAACGGCCTGCATTTATGCCAACATTGAACGTAAAAAAAAAAACAAACCAGAGATAAGGTGGCATCAAAAATTGTCCTAATTTACATTCCACAACACATACACATTTCCAAAAAGCGTGGCACAAAGTTAGAGGTACCTGTACCACAGGTGCAAGCGTGAGGCAGCTGCCACTATATATTGTCCCACATGAGTGTCAGTAAAAATACTGAATTTCTATCAGGTACCTTTGGTTAATAAATGACATTAAAATCCTACACATATACATGGTACTATATCAAAAAGAAACACATAAAAATATATTGTTTAAAAATGGTACAGTGCTAAGATAAAAGACGTTTTGCTATCTAGTGAAATACGCCAGAATAATCTTCCCAAACGATAGCTGAAATAAGTTACCTTTAAAAAATGCTCAGTTTTGCAATATAATGTTGCTTTTCCCCAGAAGTCCTGTTTTGAAACGCTTGGATTATTTGCAGCTGAAAACATTTTGCTTGTCCTCAGTCTGCTGCCACGTTTGTACATACGGCCATTGCTCCCTCAGCTTGGCTGCCTGCAGAGATTAGTCCAAAGTATTGAAAACAAATTAAAAATTTACATCCAACTCCGCAAGCTGCACAGGCCTGCAAGCAGTGAGACATCTTAGAGAGAAATTCAAGTCCCTGAAAAATCAGGTGCGGCTCCTGGGTAAACTGCACCTCCTCTGATTTGCTCTGAAACGCGTTATTGTATATCCCCAGTGTGCCTGGGAGCTTTTAAATGCAGTAGGAAGAAAAGCAAAGGAGTTCCTGGTGCCGGTGTTATGTGGCCATGGAGCTATGGGAGTGCAATCTCTGTCAAAGCCTGCTGATTATCAGGAAGAGTGGATGGAGACTGAGCCTACACGCTGTTCATAAAGTGCCAAAATTAAGGTTATAAGATTTGCAGAGGGGAAAAAAAAAAAAAACAGAAAGAAAAAAAAAGTAATATTCCATTTAAAAATACTAACATATTTTAATAAATCAGCTAATGTTTGCTACGTATGAGCTGGCTGGGCATTTTAGCCGTGCTGTCCATCCGTTTGCCCTGCCAAATCTCCCGTGAGATGAACGCCCAGAGCCCTGGGAGAAGGCGAGTTCCACCCTCACTCCCGGCAGCCCCGAGAGTCGCTGCTCAGCGATAAATCTGGTTCCACTCCCACGCCTTCCACGGGGAACAGCCTCCCTCAGGAGCAGGCGTCCCGCCTGGACTCCGCGTGTTACCGCAACGGCAGCTTACGCAAACATTGACAGCGTCACACTGAGAAGCCGCGAAACCCAGGCGTGATGACTAAAGCAATTTTAGCTTCAAAACCCCCCAAAAACCAGGTTTGTCAAGCGTCACTGCTTTGGACTTCTCATGACCTTACTCGGGAGAATGGTCCCACTGCCTGTAACCTTTGTCTCTGGTATTTTCTGTGATAACTAACTTCGCAGGCGTTTGTTTTCTATCATCAAATCATTAAATGGTAATGCAATTGTTAGTTTCATTTCCCCGGTTCTAATACATTCTGCAGCCAGTAACCATTCCCAGTTCATTAACTGACTGACCTCAGCATTAACACCCCCTCTGCTCGCGTTGCCTTGGAAACAAAGCTTCCTGTGCGTAATCCAAGCTTATCTAGCTCTTTATCCTACATGTGACCCTTAATTACTTGCTAAATTAGAATGGTTTTTTGAAAATCACAAGAGGAGGTTAATATGTTCTTCCAGAGCTGGTCAAGCTGAGATGACACTAAATTCACAGCGAATTCAAATTCCATGATCCCTGAAGGCGTCTCTTTGGGAGGGAAGATGAAACTTTCCCAATGGGAGGCAGTGTGCCATGATAATGCCCCTGTCACTCACTTCCCCGGCCCCGCTTGTCCAGCCACGGCCTAATCCCATACCAACAACGCAGTAAGTAAATATCAGGTTGATTAATGACGGTGCAAGATTCAGTAACCACTTGTCTTCTGTAATTAACATTATAATTGAAATTAAGTAATACACTTCACACACAGATTTCTAGACTAGGACTAGAATTCTCCAGGTTGCAACAGCAAAATTAAGAAAATAATTCTGGGGGTCAAAATATTACTTGTGGCACATTAAGAAACTCTTCAGTCAAAAAGGAAAAATTACTTTATTACTTCCAGATGTCTTGGGCTAGAGATGAAAAGGGGTTAGTTTGGCAAAATATAGATTATGATTTCTGAAAATACACCTTTCCTTCACCGATCCGATAAATGGAAATACTAAGAAAAAGTGATGCTCTCCAGGATGGCCAGTGGTTTCCTCTCCTGTGTTTCCAGGGGCACATTACTTAAAGAAAAGGGAGTCATTTGCTTTCATGACCAGCTTTATAAAACCCTGCTAAGGCTAAAACACTACGGCGTGACCTCAGAAACAAACAAAACCTGTTAACTGTATTTTGAATTCAAATGCAATTTTCAGGACAGAATTCAAGAAAGTTCTTACAAATACACGTTCCTGTAATGAGCTGATGTAGTCAAAGCAACCTGAAGGGACGGTACCCTGCCTCAACTGCTCACTGCTGTCATTTTTGAGTCTCTGGATATTTTCCTGTGTGGCACCGCAGACTGCAGAGCAGCCTTCCATCCCGGCAAAGAAGACTTTTAAAGGAGTGAGTTTCCATTTTCAAATGAGGTTTTAAACATCCTCCAGGCACAATTGCTACTATAGCCAAGTAACCATGATAAAATCTTTGCGTGCCCATCCAGGTTTTTGAAAGCCACCAAGGTGTTCCTGTGAGCACACACACATGCACACACCCTTTCTTGCTCCCTTAGAGTATTAGAACTTACACATTTCACCTTCACTGAGAAAACCTACCTTACTATCAGGACTGGTGAGTCCTATGACATTTGGGGGTGCAAGGGGGCTTCCCAAGCTTTTGGAATACTTTTCTCAACAGCTTTGATTTTTAGAAGCACACAGAAAGTATTTTAAGACATCAAAGGCCAGATATCCAGTCTCTGCATTCAAGGGATAGGGAATTCGAGAGATGGAACACAAGGTTACGGATGTTCAGTCACCTGCAGCCTCCCTTCTAGCCCCTGTAACACTGACAACAGGGGAAGGTGCCTCTAATGGGCACGTATTGGAACAGGCTCAGGTCAGCAGCACAGGCCTGATCTTCACATTCATTGTGGGAACCTCACGGCTACCACAAGAAATCAGACCATCCAGCAAATTCAAAGGGTGCTGAAGAGAGAGGGAGAAATGCAGAACCTGGTGTCCACTGGCAGAGAGAGGCCTGACACAGAGTCCCCCGGGGACAGAGAAAAGAGACAGTTATCTTTGTCCCCCCAGTGACATATACTCTACTCTTCCCTTGTGTAGGTAAGAGAGGATGAGTACAAAGAGAGAATATTCTACCCTCTAAAAGAATGCCTGGCTACCACGTTGAATCAAGCCGGGATCGGTTTCCCTTAGAGCAAAACCAAGAGGGGAACAAAGATGTCCGAATGAGACCTCTGCTAAAAAACCTGACTTTGTTGTACCATCAGATTGTCAATGTTTCAGGGAATGAGGATAATCAGCTTGAAAATGAATTCTGGAGATCCCAAACACTTGAAATTTGTCTCCAGCTGCTCTTGAGCTATTTCACCTTTGTCCCTGGTTTATTTCTTTGTTTTATATCCTTTTGGTTTCTATCTTGGAACAAGAAAAAAACCATAAAAGTTGTACGATAACGCCTTAGAGTCCATTCCATTTCAGGATCCTATAAAAAGGTAAAGATATATAGGAATAATTCCAACTCTGGGTTGCAATGGAAAAACTTTTCAGTTCCTGGAGCAGCTTCATGGTTTCACACATGCTGGGGTCAGACCTCCTCAGCCTTTATCAAACCTGCCGGCACCAAGAGGGCTGAGAGCCTGAGAGTGTACGTGCAAGGGACGCAATGGGAAGAGACGAAGAAAGCTTGTCACTCACTGTTCCTTTAAATCGAGTATTTTTAAATTGGATATCCCTAGACTTTCTGTCACTTTGCCAAAGTATGTTTAGAATGTATGTTTATAGTTGTGCAAGTTTAGAGGTGTGCACATACATATGCACGTAGAGCTTAATTACTCCATTTTCTTCTTCAGCTGAGGGCAATGAGCAGCTGAACCACAAGTTAGCAAAGTGCCGAGGAGCCATTCAGTACAGAGTGATCCTACAAACCAAGTGGTGTTTTCCTTTTCAGCAGTAAAATTTACCTCAGACATATTTTGCTTGCACATCTCATTTGGTTAATATATTTGCTTAATCATCTGCATAACTCAGAGGGTGTACCTTTCCCAATGAACATGTAAGGTTTTCCTTTCATCCCCACTGAAGTAGATACATGCCATTTTAAAAAAAGAACCTAATCTCTTCTGAATGACCCCAAGATCATCCTCTCCTTTAGCAGGCTATGAGCCTGCTTACCAGCCCTTAACTTGCTCATACTCACAGATTAGGTAAGAAGAACACAAAAACAAAAGAGATGTGAGAAACAAACAGATATGAAAAAGGTAGAACAAAACACAAGGGTGGAAAGAAACTGGAAAAAAACACTCCTGCTATTTTCTTCTGGATTGAGGCTGTAAGACAGAGCGATAGATGGGATGGTACTCAGGAATGGAAAAGGAAAGCTCTAACTGTTGGGTCAGTCATGGGTTTAACCGGGACAGGCTGTGGTTGGGTGGGCTGTGGCTCCAGGGGAACGAAGCCGACACTGGCCCCTGCTCTGCGGTGCTGCATGCACAAACATCCCCATTCCTCACCCTTATGAGCCTGACCTTCTCCGGGCAGTGTCCGGATCACTAACCGCCCTGAGCCACTGTCCGCTCACATCGCCAAGGCTTTGCTTCGCGCAGGTCCATGGAAAAAGGCTGGGCTCACCCGTCGTGAGAAACCGTACCGCTTCCTGCAGGATTGCCGACTAGCCTAAAAACGAACAGATGCAGCCCGCGTAAGCGAGGTCTCTTGCTACGGAAGTAATACTAAGGGGAAAGCACGGATTATTTGCCCCTGAAGCCCTGCCGACCGTTAACGGCACAGCCGAGCGAGAGGCGACGGTACGAGGCAGCGGAGCAGGCGGCCGGCCCGGGGGTCCTTCCCGCGGCCCGGGCAGCGCTGCTCCCCCGGCGGCTCACAGGGAGCCGGGGCTCTCCGGGGCCGTTCCGCTTCCATGGAAGCGCCCTCCCGCGGGACCGCTGCAGCGACCGGCCGCCAGACCGCCGATAGAGCGGGTCCCTTCGCCGCGCAGGAGGCAGCCAGCAGCAGCGCAGCCCCCACAGCCGCGGGGTCAAACTGCCGCCCCTCCGCAGAGGCTGCCTGAG
>VXBW01004813.1:14792-38787 GCA_013400375.1 Thinocorus orbignyianus
GGGCCGGCCGGGCGCCCTTCGGCTGGAGCGCCCGCCGAGCTCCCGGGGAGACGGGGAGGGGGAGGGGGAGCGGGAGCTGCCCCGGGCGGTGTGACCCTGGCCGGTGTGGCCCCGGACGGTGTGGCCCACTCCCGGGAGGGATGATGTGTCACTGGGCCAGGAGGAGCCCGGCCTGAGGCCGTGACTGGAAAGCCTGTTGAACGCCCTACAGTGTGAAAGCTCCAAATGGGAACGGCTCCTTGGCAAAAACCCCCACTTTATTGGACGTCATTTATGCATCCCCTGCAGTATGGGTTAAGGGTTTGAGGCCTCTCCCCTTTTGTAAGGCCCCCCTTGTACCATGTATTGATACTGACTATACATAAGGTCTGCCCTTTGAATGGTTTCTCATGCCTATTATTCTTTTAAACAGAAAATTAGAACATCGTTTTTTCAAAAGCAGAACGGAAATCTGCTTTGTGACAGGTCGCTGTCACATTGGGATACAGCAGCAAGCTAAACCTGATTTATTTCTTTTTTTTCCTAGATTATTCAATACATATCTTAACAGCAGCAGCAACGTTCTGAGCTGTACATTGTGGTCCCAAGTAGAAGTTTGATTAGGTCTTCTGGAAAGCAGTAGTAATCAAGTTATTGAAAGTAAACGTGCAGAGGTTGGGTTTTTCTCTCTCGAGTTGTTGGGTGCACCATTAAGAAGTTATTTTGAAAACGTGTAACTAGTTGAGGCCACCTGGAAGATTTGTCATTTGGCTCATTAGGCGCTTGCAATACGTCCTTTTTCATATATTCAGTGTTGGTTCCTTTCCTTTCTAGATGCCATACCAAGTGCAGATCAGATTCGTATAACGACATCTCTGAAAAGCCAAAGAGGATCAGTGTGGACAAAAACCAAATCAATATTTGAACATTGGGAGGTTGAAGTGACCTTTCGAGTTACAGGAAGAGGCCGCATTGGAGCTGATGGATTGGTATGAAGAATTTGATCTCGATGAAGAAAACCAGATGTGCTTCAAAAAGCGAATCTTGACTTGTGACTCTTTTTTGCTTTCTGTGACAGGCAATTTGGTTTACAGAAGAGCAAGGCTTGGAAGGTCCTGTTTTTGGGGCAGCTGATAAGTGGAATGGTGTTGGAGTTTTCTTTGATTCCTTTGACAATGATGGAAAGGTTAGTGGGAAGCGAACTCTACTAGCAAAGACTAGAAACTAGTTTCCTACTTGTTTTTTTACTACAACTCTGTGGAAGAAAAATAGCATGTTATTTTCCTGCTCTCCCTCCTTCACACATGGTTCGTGTGTTAGGTTTGGAGGGAAAATACCATGTACCTATGTACAAGCTGAAATTTGGAATGTCCATGCACAGTTTGAAATGTTGAGATATCTGAAGACGTGTGCTTTGGAAGAGGCATGTTGTACCAAAATATGACAGTGTGGAAACACAAATTTCTATGCCGGTCTTCAAAGCTGCTCTTTTTCCTGGAACAAATCTGCCTTGAGTAGTTTGAGAACAAAAAATCTGTAGCAGATGGGTGTGACAGTTGCTGTTTTGAATTTCCAGTTTTCCAACCCAGAATGATCCTGCAAAACTTAAGACATAGTAGGTTTGCTTTGCTGTCTTTTTTTTGCCTTTTTTGGGTTTGTTTTTTTTTTGGCTTTTCCTTCACTACTTTGGCTTGCTTTTAGATGTTTTAGATATATTTTTGTAGATGTACAAGCTTTTTTCCTGCAGATGGCTTTTGATATACAGCAAATTTCAGCATATATAAATGTCAAAAGACTGAAGGTGATGTTTATGTTTCTGATCTTCGAAGACAAGACGTAGAGTTGGTTTTTTTTTCCTTTTTCCCTGCCTTCTGGCATGAGTATGGGCACTGGTGTAGTTTAGCTGGCTGGAGGTGCCATCTACCAAACACTGCATGCAGACAATGGGTTTTGCCAGAACTTTGATCGCGCTGGGTCTCTGATTGCAACAAATTCAGTCAGTGTGGTGCGACACCCATTTTTAGAAAGTGGTGATGTGGAGGTTCCGGTCAAAACGAAAGTCTTTGTCACGCCTGCCTTGGTCTGACGTGTCTTAAATGCTGGAGTTCCTAAGACGTTTTTTAATGACAGCCTGGTACTTTCTTCAGTTCCAGCAAGGAGAAATTCTTCTTGCTGTTGCAGTGTGTTCACTGGAAGGTGCTTGGTGCTGTAACCAGTCCTCAGCCTGGTATGCTGGCATCCAGAAGCAGCCTTCATCAAGTGCTGCCAGCTCAAAGCACCCTGCTTATGATGCTGATTTAAAAAATGTAAAGCCTTTTTCCCCTTCCTTCTAAGGCTGCAGGTTATACCAGACGTTCATTTTTATTTCTCTGTAGAAGTAGTGACAAGAGCTTTATAAAAAAAGAAACGGAATTTCATAGCTCTGAACACCTGGAATTGTAAGAACCATGCTGTCTGCTGTGCTATAAGGTAGATTAGACTTGGGTTGCATTCATGAATGCTTTGAAATGCAACTTTTTGTGCGTGCATTATGCAGAATATACACAAGGATTCTCTGAACCAATTCAATAATAGTGGTGTTGAACCAAGAAGAGAAGGAAGAAGGTGGCATTAAAGTTTTCCAGTGGTGATGAGCAGGCAATGCCGATGTCAAAGCAATTCAGCTGACCAACCTCCATTCCTGAGAAGGAAAAGCACTGGTGTATTTCTGTGTAGCTCTCTTGTGGTTACAACCAGTGTGATGAAGGAAAAGAAACAGATAGTTTAGTTACGGTGGGGGTTTTTTAAGACAAAAATCCACCCTATCCCACCACTGTGAATTGAGAAGGATGTTATTTCTTGAAGTCTGAGCCTCACTTTCTTTGGCGAAGAGCCAGCAGTTTGTCTTGTTGAGCGGTGTAGGACCGCATATTCCTTTATGCTGTGGTTTAACCCTGGTGAGCAGCTGAGCACCACCCAGGGTAGGGATGGGGGAGAGAATCAGAAGGGAAAAACTGGGAAGACTTGTGGGCTGAGCTAAACGCAGTTTAGTAGGTAAAGCAAAAGCTGCACGTTGACTCAAGCAAAGCAAAATGAGGAATTAATCAGCTGCTTCCCACTGGCAGGCAGGTGTTCAGCCATCTCCAGGACAGCAGGGCTCCATCGTGCGTGACAGTGGTCTGGGACATCACTTGATGGGTTGGGGTCACTGTCCTGGCTGTGTTCCCTCACAACTTCTTGTGCTCCCCCAAGTTACACTCTGGTGGGGACTGTGAGAGACAGAAAAGGCCTTGAGGCTGCATAAGCAGTAACTAAAGCTTTGCTGTTTTCAACACTGTTTTCATCAAGAGTTCAAAACATAATGCCCTACCATCTGCTGCGAAGAAATTTAACTATCCCAGCCAAAACCAGTACACTTTAGGAGATGGTGAATTGAAATGTTGAAGGGGGAAGGGAAATTAACTCTGAAATCTTGTGCTGTTGTAAAAAACTGGAGTTCACTTCGTAAGCTGAGGGAGGCAACCAGAATAGCACTGTAAATCTGTTCTGCCATTATCATTTTAGCTTCTTGTCATCCTCCAGCAATTTGAATAACTGACAATATGTTCAGTAAATAGACTTTGGTTAGTTTCTGACGAGTAGCTCCTGAGGTTTTTCTAATGACTGTGGCAAGGTCTGTAGGATGTCAACATAGTGTGTGTGTGCATGTTTTGCCCAGTGTTAGGTAGCCAAAGTTGGACGTGTTAAGTCATCTGTTAGTTTTGAAATCTGTACCTTCTGTGGCTTTTATATTCCTGTATTTGTCAAATGATGGCAATTGGTACTATATCCAGAAACTTAGTTTGTGTGGAGTTTTGCCACCCCTCATCTGCAAAGAATGTAGCAGCCTCTTGCAAAGCAGGCAGCGTGATGCAGTGTCATCCTGAAGTACAGAAGGAGTAAACACATTTGTGGTGTTAGGTGCGTTATTGCAGAAGGGCTATCGGTGATGTTACTTACGTTTCAGTTTGAATTAAACTTGCATTTATTTGCCTTTTCCCCACCTCCCCCCGACCCTAGAAAAACAATCCTGGAGTGATTGTTGTAGGCAACGATGGAAAACTGCTGTATGACCACCAGAAGTAAGTTTATTTGTAGTGTTAATGGTAAATGTTGGCTTTTGAATGATGAAATGCTGTGTGAAACTTTGAGAAACATTACAAAAGTCTCTTTCGTATGAAACTTTGCTGTTTCCTTTACATTTGAGTTTTTCTATTTGCTAAAGCACTGTTTTTTGGCAGTAACAGCACAGAAATTGGCAACTATTTAAATGGTGTATGTCCCTTGGGATGGGTAACTCAGATAAATAGAGGTGCAGGCTTTTTCCCTCTTTGTTGCTTGTGGGTATTTTCCCTAGGCAGCTAATAACTGAGAGAAGTGACTAACTGAAAACTAATTGCCTGTTATTCAAGTTAATTGGCTTTATTTCGATTTCTGATTGTTTATTGTCAACAGCACAAGTGACCTCTTTCGGGCTTCTCTGAGAAGAGAGGTGTCTAGCTTAGCTAGTGCAGTCCGTGGGTGCAGGAGTTTTGTTCAGCACCCGATTTCCCCACTGCTGCGTTCTGTCAAGATCTAGAACTGTTGATCCCCCGCTTCAGAAAAGTGCAGTGCGGTTGCGGGACAGCTTTTGAAAAACTTGCATGTTGAAAAGCTATCATGATGTGCTTTTAGTGATACATTGACACTTCTTTGTCTGAGCTGGTAAATCCTAAGACATAGTTTGATGCAAGTTGTCTTCTTGCATAGTGATGGTTCCACGCAAGCGCTGGCTTCCTGTCAGAGGGACTTTCGTAACAAGCCCTATCCCGTTCGAGTGAAGATAACATACTATCAAAAAACATTGACTGTAAGTACTCTGAAATAACATCATTGCTCCCGTTTCTCAGCTTTTTAAGTGTGAGATTGTTGCAGCTGTTTGAAAACCCCAAGACCCTGTATGTTAATACCAGTATTCTTGAGAATGTCAAACTTGATAGTGGAAGCTGGAAGGAGATGCAGTGTGTTCAAATACAAGAGAAGTTCTTTTAACCACATTAGTGCTTCTATAGTTTCCTGACCTGTTTTTCCTGATGTTAATTAGGGGTGAGTTGTGTGTGCTCAGGCCCTTCTGTTGCTGTTGTCTTGCCTGGAGAGGTGTTCCAAAGCCGGCGTCTGTTCCTCAGCTTCCAAGTGTTGGAGCAGCTCCTTAGCTTGAGTGGTATTGCTCAGAGGGTTTGTGGCTGATTGGAAGAGGTTCTTGGAACGTGACTGTAAAACTGAAGCTCGTTCTTTGACAGTAGATTTAAATTTGCCACTTGAGGCTTCCCACCTCCAAGAAATGGTAGTGCTTTGAAGGTTAAAGAAGATAGAAAAGCACTGGTATGAGGTGTACAAGGAAAACCCCTTACGAAGGTATAAGATTTCTTAAATTCTGTTCAGATGATTGTGAGTTCCTTCTAGATAAGGAGAGAAAAATGCGATGCTGGGTTGTGGCAGCTATGGAGTGTGTATTTCTTGGCTTCTGATTTCTTCTGAAGAGGAGCTGTTCGTAGATATTAGCCGTAGAACACACCTGTCAGTTTGTAGTAAAAGTTTCTCTAAAAGTAAACACGGAGGGTGGACCTTGGACTAGGTTGTAATGGTGAAAGCTGTTTGTTTCTCTTGAAGGAAAATTAAACGTCAGACTCCAAGGCTGCTGTCTGTGGTGCCTGATGCCTTATTTAGGAACACCTCTGGCCCAAGTGTTGCTCCTGACCTTAGCAGTTCCGCACACGCTTCTGTGGAGGAAGAGAATCTCTCGAAGCTTAGAGGCAAACACTCTTCTAGATGGGAGCTTAAATTTGTCTTGCCCAGAACATTATTGGGATGCATACTTTTGACAGACTGGCCTTTAGTGGTCCCTGTGATGGGGATTTCTTGAACTGGGGTTGATACTACCAGGCCATTATCAGTTTTAGAATAGAATAGATCCACGTGTGAAGAGATCCATCTGCCCTGACGCCTCCCACGAGTCCTTCTGTGCTCGCAAACAAGTCTGGAAAGACATCTTTCCTACTTGGCTCGCTCAGTACTTGTGACGAGAACTCAGCTTCCAGAAAAGATGCTTTGCCTGGTTTCTGGTGGCGGTGTGTTTGTGACCATGGCTGTAAACTGCCAAAGCAACTAGTGCAAATAGGTCTGTGTGCTAAAGTTGCGTTAATCTTTTTTAGGTATTAATTAACAATGGCTTCACTCCGGATAAGGAAGACTATGAATTTTGTGCAAAAGTGGAAGAAATGGTGTTGCCACCACAAGGATATTTTGGAATATCTGCAGCAACAGGGGGACTTGCAGGTAGCAAATGTTCAAAATTGGGACAGGTGGTGTGGAAGTTTGCGGGGGAGGAATTCTTACTGCTAGTGGTGATGCATTATACCAATTTTTGACCATGATGATGAAATTGAGCCTCTCCTGTTCCCGAATTACTGATATTCTTAGACCTTTTCCTGCTAGAGCAAAAGGATGTTCCCTTTGTCCTTGCAAAGACGATGTGCTGTCTCGTTCCCCACTGCACAAGCTCTTGGGAGGACTTTGGGAGCATTCTGGTGCCTGAAGATCCTTTGCAAGCACAAGGTTGACTTGGACAGTAACTATGTTTTTTGTTTTGTTTGTTGAACGCAGATGATCACGACGTCCTGTCTTTTCTGACCTTCCAGTTGACTGAGCCTGGGAAGGAAGTAGTAAGCATCTTCATGCATGATTAGTAAAATATGGTATTGTACATTTTTTACTTGTTAGCACCAAATGGTGGCATTTCTTCTGAAGTTACACTCGGCGTCCCTCTTTCGGGATTTTGGCAGGTAGCTGTGCTGTCATCTGGTGTAGAAAACACAGACTACTGTAATGTTTTGGTACTATCTGAATGTTTTCAATACCAGAACTCTTGAAGCAACACAAATCCTGCTGTTAAATCAAAACATGCAGAGAAAACAACCGGAAAAGTCCCCTTTGTTTGGAAGGTGGAGAAGTAACCTGTTTTGCTTTCAACTCCCATACCTCTAGACTGTTAAACAGCATCTGTCCTTGTAAAACTTGCCTTATTTTCATTGCAGAAAGTATACATGTATCAGGAAAAAGCTGTGGGTCTCCATAGGGATGTCTGGTTTCTCACTTCTGCTTAATAATAATGTGTTCCACTGTGTTGTGTCTTCAAATCAGAAGTGTGCACAGCCTTGCTGGAGAGTAAGTTACAAAGGGTGGTGGAGAACGTGAAAAAAATCTCTCCCCCTCTCTGATAATGTTTTAAAGCCAACACCAGATGCAGAAATTCCTCAAAAAGATAAAGAGAAGTATCAAGAAGAGTTTGAACACTTTCAACAAGAACTGGATAAAAAGAAAGAAGAATTTCAGAAGGAACATCCTGATGTGCAAGGACAGCCAGGCAAGTTATTTGAGCGATTTTTCAGTTGTTAAGGGAAGTGTTTGCTTTCTGGGATACTCAGAAGTAGGGCCCAATAATCTGACTGATCCTACTAAGTTCCTACTGATGCCTTTTATTTTAGAATCTTTAGTCTTTTGTTTGTGAAGTGTTTTCTGAAATACGAAGTCCCATCTGCCATGCCTGGGTAGGGAATAAGACAGATGACGGGAAACAAGATGGGAATGATGAGAAGGTTCTTTGGGCATCTGAACCTGGAATTTCAGGTTGTCTTTTTTTTTTGATTGGTTGGGTGTTTTGCACAATGACTGTTCTAAAGGTCCTCCACCATATTAACTTCATCTGTGTTTTCGAAATACTGTCCAACCTTCCACTGCTAAGTAATAATCTTTTGCCACAGAGCCTTTGGGACTCTCTAATGTTGTTGAAGCTGTGGAGGAGGTCACTCAAAATGTGCGGTGGCTTCCCTATTTACTTTTTGAAGCTTACTTTTTCTCAAAAGTAGCTGTTAGTTAATACCTGCAGATGGCTTTTGAAGGACAGTTGGTAATTCAGGGCCAGCTCGTGCAGAGATAGCTGCAGCCTCATAATAACAGCATCCTGTTTCCATTTTCCACTGCACATTAGCCAAGTGGTGAAATGGGAACTCGGGATTCTGATCCCATCTGGGTATCCCTTGCCGTGGCGATGGTGAAACGTAAACACCGAATCTGTCAAACGATGGGAAAAAAGTATATCCATGTGGAAACTTTAGGGGTGCAAGAAAAATGATAGCATGCGACACGGGAGGAATGCACCTGTGTAAGAACTGCGTGTCTTTTTTCTTAGCAGCGGATGATCTTTTTGAAACTGTAAGTGATCGTGAACTGAGGCAGATCTTTGAGGGGCAGAATCGAATTCATCTCGAAATCAAACAGCTTAATAGGCAGTTGGACATGATTCTGGATGAGCAGCGACGCTACGTCTCTGCCGTCACAGGTGAAATTGCTACAAGAGGCACTGCTGTTCCTGGTCAACAAGGACAGGTAAAGTTAAAAAAAACAACCCCCAAGCACCGTGATTGATAGCTCAGCCTAATTTCAGCAGCGTGACCCATGTGCTTTTTCCAAGATAGGTTGATCTTTTTCTCTGCCCCCCATCTCTGCCAGGTTTCCCAGCAAGAGATTGAGACAGTTGTGAAAAATCAAGAAGAGGTCATTAGACAAGTAAATGAAATAAGGTAAATGCTTTTGAAATATTAGGTTTGGGGTTTGAATTTGATACCATTTCTGCATTTTAGGTCGTATTTATTATTTCAGTAGGAGAATATTGACAAACTTGACATTTCTCTGTCAATTCCTTAGTAATGACTCTCTGCAAACGTTTAATTTCTATAATAAAGTAAGTTCGTGTCCTTGGGGTGGCTGAGTCTCCTAATTTGCTTCTTTTTTTGTAATGAGATTCCACATGAACAGGGAAGTCCAGTCCCTCTGAAAATGGGCGATACCTGCTAATTTGATAACCTGCTGCCTCACAGAAATTTGTTGCTCTGATTTTGGAGTATAACAGAGCTGGAAAAGGAGACTTTGACAGTTATAGACTTGTTTTCTTGCCTGGATGAAGTCACTTGTTGGACAGTCTTGGATAGTTTATTGGAATGTCACTGTCAACATTAAGGCTCCCCTGGGGCAGGTATTGCTTGGTTGGTTGGTTTGGGTTTTTGTCAGAGGGCTCTCCAGCAGTTCACTTTCTTGGTGGACAGCTGCGTCTGCAGGGACACTTGCAGTATCCCAAGAGATAAATAATTTTGCAGTTTTTAAAATCACTTGAGAGGTATGATTTACATCTTCAGAATATGTTGCCAAATGAGGTAAAAAAATCTTCTCTTGAAGGTGCTATACTGCTGAAAGGGATTGGAGAAAACCCTGGTATTTGATAGGGGTGGCTGTCTACAGGTGTTTTACGGTTGCTGTCTTTAGTAGAAATGTTTTCAAATCGGTTTAAGCCTTTGTTTAGAATGGTTAAAAACTTCCTTAGCTTGGACTTCAAAAAAGGAGAAGAACAATTGCTACAACTTGGTGTTGTAGTGTGTAAGCAGTTGAGGTTTTTTCCCATATTAGTCCAAGGGCAGCTCTTGTGATTTATCTAAGTAGGTCAGGTTTTGTAGAATGAAGATTAGAATGCTTCCATTTTTGCACTTGTTCTTCCACGAAAGCCCTGTGGTAATATTCTTGACAAATCTTTATACCTCGCAGGCAAATTAGATTTTCTTGTTAAGGTTGGCAGTCTGTCCTTTTTGTGACTACTTATTAGGTTTAGGTATGAGTTTGCGTAACATCATCTTAATGGGTTTTTCTTAGATTAAAGAAACGTTTTATTTAGAGACAGAAATGAACAGCCCCCTGTTTCATTGCTGGTCATCCCGGAGGAAAAGGACTTAGTGTCCAAGTAATTTTCTTGGCAAGATTGGTGGATTTCTTAATCATCTGATTACAAGAGAATCTTGCATGTTCCTACGATAGAAACTATCGCCATGGTATTGTTCCTGCAGAAGTCAATGTAAATTAAATTCGATACAAACTGTGTCTCCTTGGGGAAGTTATTTTAACGAGCTGTGGGTCAGCCTGGGGGGAGGCGGGTGTGCAGGTTTCCGTTAATTACACAGGGATGGTGGTATTAGGAGGAGGCAGAGGAAAAAAATGAGTCGTGTGTGTTCTAGCACTGAAAAGAGTGGGGCAGGGTGAACAGCGCGTGGATGTGGACAGGCAGAATTACTGCCAGCTTTTGGTGGGCAGTGGTTGTGATGGTTTGCATTAAATTTTCTTGAAATGTATTTCAGACAAGCAATCTTCCAGTGAAAACGTGCTTCTAAAATAGGTTCTTATAACACTAATTCAAAATACAAAATTCAGACTTTTTCATTTCAGTTTTAGCTCTGTGGTTCATTGAATTCTAATGGCCCGAAGTGATGCAAAGCTAAAAGATGGGCAACTTCTTGATGGCAATTATTTGTAAAGTTTTGATGCTTAACTTGCTGTTTTCACAATGGATACGAGCCATATAAAAATCAGTAATAGTATTTTGTGTAAGAATCGTAAATAGGATTATATGTTGTTCTTGCCGGTTTATGCCATGAGCAGTATTCAAGCCGAGTTTTGGTTGGTTGGTTGGTGGTTTTTCTGATGTGAAAGTTCCACCTGAAAGTCTTCAAGGCCAGGCTGAGCTGGGCTTTGAGCACCCAGATCCAGCGGAAGGTGACCCCGGCAACAGCAGGGGGTTGGACCAGAACCTCTTGAAAGATCCTCTCCCACCCCAAACCCTTCTGCGATATTGTGATAAATTGTTGCCCACTGAGCTGGGACTTCACCTTGAAGGCATGGAAGTAAGCTTTCATCTGAACAAAATGTAAAGTTTTAAGTAAATTAAAAAGAAATCCGAAGACATGTCTTTTGATTGTTTATTCTGTTAATAATGAAGAGATTAACGTTCACGTGATGAATCTTTTTGCTGTGGAATAATCCTCTTTGCAACTGAATAGAAACATCACCGTGGGGGAAAATTATATAAACATATTGATTATGGTTTGTCTCAAATAAAATTAGGTACGGAACCTCAACTGTTTACAGATTTAATATGATTTGTTGTAGAAGCAAAATGAATTCACATGAAGACAACATTAAGTATTATGACAATGCATACGGGAAATGAGTTTCTCGTATAAATGATAATCATGAAACAAGGATGTATCTAAATCTTTTCTTATCCCTAAAGCCTCTTCTTTATTTTTCTTTCTTACATGACTGCTTTTATTTATTTATTTTTCAAACAGCTTTTGGGTTTCTTCAAAGATTGTATTAAACTCTGCTTATCCTAAAGCCTTGGCAAGAACCTCGGATAAAACACTTGCTTTAAGCTCCATCAGTCAGGCAATGCAGATGTCTAGCAACAGAATATTTGCCACATCTTGTGTTCAGTGTGGCTTTGGGAGATGGTGCGCTGTACAAATTGGAATTAAATATTTTTTAAGATCATACTTCAGTGAAGGAATTATTTCTGCATAGGGATTTTTGGAAACTAGAAAAAAAAAAGCACATTTTCTGCCTTTTGGAGCAACTGTGTATTTCAGATTAATTTTAGTGGACTAAAAGGTGTCCAGAATAACTGCTGTTCGTAGCAAAGCTGTTCTGTGCTGAAAGATGTTTTGTCGTTTGTCTTGTTTCAGAAATTCCATGTCTGATGCTCTGAGGTTGATCACTGGAGCTCAACATCCTGGCTCAGCTGCGGGAGTTTATGAAACAACCCAGCACTTCAATGACATCAAAGAGCACCTTCACGTAGTAAAGAGGGACATTGAGCATTTAGTACAACAAAATATGGTAATTTATGTGCTGGTACTGTAAAGCATGACTGTAATACTTCTTTATTTGGCTGTTAGTGAAAAGCTAGGATGAGCCAGCATGCAATTTACAGAGCAATTAATCCTTCATTAAGCTGCTTCGCTAAAACTGCACTGCCTTGACCTAACTGCATGATCTGTGTCTTGATGAGAAGTTTTGCACAAAGAGCGTGATTTTTAGTCTCATTTCCTGTGGAAACAAGGTCAAGCAATTAGGTTTTCTGGGGGCTTTTTTTTGTCTTTGTCCCCCTATTTAACAGCTCCATAGAGAGGAGATTCTCTGCCACCTCTGCAGCGAGGGGAGAGCTTTAATCAGGGGAGACTCGGGCAGGCTCCGCTTACGGTCTCCCAAGTGTGAGAGATGACTGTGTTCACCTTAGTCTATCCTAGGCAGAAATTCTGCCGGATTAGTTTGCGTTCTTGATTTCTGGGTTAATTTACCAAAGATTTAGTCTTTACCCCTGTAATGCTCAAATGAGCAGCAGTTTGGCTGAGAAATAGAAATGTGAAATGGGGAAGGGAGACAGTGAGCAAGACCATGATTTTTCAGGGTGCTGTCATTTCTGTCATTTTCTGCTTGTGTTCTGACTTTCAGCTGGTGTTGCAAAGACCTTCCTTTGGTTGTTAGACATAGTATTTTTTCAGTGGCGTGTCTTGTTTGCTCTTTTTCTCAAGTATTGCTTTTTTTTGGGGTTTTAGCCATCTGGTGAGAAAGCAAAGTGTCCAGATTTGCCACCGTTTCCATCGTGCTTATCTACAGTGCACTTCTTCGTATTTGTAGCGGTGCAAACGGTGTTATTCATTGGTTATATCATGTATAGGTAAGTATGTTTTTCTTTAAAGCCAGCAGGGCAAATAATTTTAGAACTTGTGTGAGGGAAAATGCAATTGGGACGGTACGATTATGTTAATCTTCTTTAAAGCAAGCAATCATTTGGATTGGAAGGGACCTGGGAGGTCTCTAGTTCAACCTTCTGCTCAGAGCAGAATCGACACTGAATTCAGACCTGGTTGCTTAATGTTTGAACTGAGCAGGTCTCAGAACCCTCCGAGAATGAGAAATTTGCCACTGTTACAGACTGCATCGGCGATGTGTAATTATCATAACAAAGTTGGTTTTACTCTCCTCCCGCCCCTATGGTGTATATCTGGTGGGAACCTGCCCTGTTTCAATTTGTCTCCGTAAAGAAACTGTCCCCATCCCCTCAACAACATTTTGTGGGGATTAAGAAGCTGCAGTTAGACCCCCTGAAACCCTCTTTTGGCCAGGATGAACGAATCCTGGTCCCTCTCCCCTTCAATTGAGGCGTGTGCTTCAGTTCCTGACCACTGTCTTTGTGGTCCTCTGCTGGACTTACTGAAGTTTATTAACAAAATCTGATGTGCAGTTGGGATGTGTGTCCTGACACCATCCATTGGAAAGGTGGCTTCCAAGATCCAGGGGCAGCTGGTCCCCCAGTTCTTTTTGATGCCCTTCGAATTCTAGTGTCTGTGTCCACTGAGAAAATAAACATACGCTGTGGCAGAGGGCAAAGGAAATCCCATTTCGAGTAAATTCTTTCACTACTTACGTGCATGTGTTTCTTTTTTTATGGTGATCTTTAGGACAATCAGATATTGAGAAGCTTTGGAAAACTGTAGTTATTTTAAAAACCAGTTCATATGTTGCTTTCACCGCTCCTGGCTTCTGTCCAGAACGTTTTGTTTCCTTCTGCCTAAAGGAAAATTGGGACCATAGTGATGGTCACCATGTCTTTGTAAACAGAAAAAAAAATATCCTATTTTTGTGACATGACTTATGTTAGATTTTCCTAAGTCTCTGTTGACAAGGAATGAAATATTTTAATCCCCAAATGAGTGAAGTATTTATTTAGACCAGTTATTTATGGTATTCTGTAAGTACTTAACAGATACTCTTCTGCTTTTTCTTTCAGGAGTCAACAAGAAGCAGCAGCCAAAAAGTTCTTTTGACGACCTGTTCCTTTTGTGTGTACATAACAGCAGTATGTATGCACAGAAAATGATTCACTTCTGTAAATGAGGGAGATTTTAGTGCTTGATAGACTTCACTATTGTAAATTATTGAATTTTGTTAAACGAAATGAGTTCTCTTTAAGCTGTTAATGCTAAAGTTAAAAACAGACTGGGGAACAGTGGAGCAAAACTTGGACAGGGCAGACCCTCTCCAGGTCTGTGTTTCCTGCAAACAGTCTCATAAATTCTGGATCACAAATGCCATTTTCCTCTTCTCTTGTTAAGATTCCAGAGAAGGGAATTAAAACACCTGAGTTTGGCTGCTGCTCATAGTGAGGATTGCAGATGGGTGCTTTGTGCAGAAAACTTGCCACTAAGCATCCGTCAGTTTAAAAAAAAAAACAAAAGCAAGCAAACAAAAGAACTCCAGACAACTGCTCTTCTCTATTACCTTTTTTTGGGGGGTAGGTAAAAATTTGTTATAAGCGTTTTGCTTCTTTACCACTTGGATTTAACGGTTTCAAAATGGTTTAGTTAATTCTAATTCTTCACGAAATACACTTTCTAATACGTGGACACAAGGACAGGCCTTTAACAGTCTGGCTGTCGATACCTGATACAGAAAACAAACTGTTCAGAATAAGGAAATAAAAGCTCATCTCCTTACTTTGGCTTATGGTTTTAGGCAATGAGAGAAAAACACGATAAAGTAGTTTCTTTGAGTAGATTGTGGGACTGATTTCTTTTTTTGTAGTTTCAAGTCTGTCTGTAATTTTGTTTGGAGATTTGTGGAGCTTTCTCAGCAACGGTATCATTGCTTTATACCTCTTCGAATCTGATTTTATTAAGCATGTGTTTAGTGTATGAATATGTCTTTCCTTTTATAAAGCTGTCTTGTGTCTTTCCTGTGTCAAATACAGATGTTTTGATTTGAATCTTGACATGGCAAGTATTCTAAACTACACGTACTGAGTTTTAACTCGTTTCTTCACAAGCTGATGCTTCAGACAACTTTGTTAAGCTAGCGGCTGTTGTAGGACCAGTTTTGTATGTCAATTCCTGCTTTAACATCAAAAGCCTAAGAGCGAACATGTGGTTTTGATACTGCTTCCCAGGTGAAGGTCTCCTTCAGGAAAGAAAGCAAACAGATTGCCCAAATTAGGAATGTGAAATGAATTCATTTTGCCTTGTTTATGTATCTGTGGTAACTTTGTCCTTGAGTTGTTTGTGTGTAGAGTCAGGATAGGGGGTTGGGTTTTTTTTTAAATTTTCTCGACTACACAAATGCATCAGGATATTTCACTTCTCATTAGAAATTGGTTTGTCTGAATCTGCAAAAATTATTTGGAATATAACATACAAATACTGCATTCCTACTCCCTTGGAGTGCAACAGATGCTGCCAAATTCACTGTAATGAAGAGCACTTCAGTGCTTTGTGCCTGTCAGTTTGGAGAAATGCTAACTCTATGCAATATATTTTGTTACTTCAAATCCGGGGTTCAAAAAGTGGATGTCTGTGCTATACCACTGAAACAGTACTACCTACACACCTGCATGTTGCTGGTGGTATAGCTTCATAGAGAGTTTCTAAATTTGAGAAGATTTTGCTGTTCTGATTGGAGAAACTCCTGCCTCAAGCTGTTCTTGCTGGATAAATCCGGCAAATCAATGAAGAAACTCTTTGGGTGAGCCAGCATAACCTGTAGGAATTTATCCATTCACTTCTTTCAACACCAGCAAATATTTCCAGGTGCCTTGAGTCTAAGCTGTTCCAACCCTGACTCTTCTAACTGAACAGTCTATTTCCTTCAATTTTTCTGAAATGTCAGTGTTGTTCCTTCCAACTGAAGCCTTGCTGTGTCGGCACAGCACCCCATAGAGCTCCCTCTCCTGCAGGGGCTCCCCAAGAGCCTTCTCCCAGAAGGTTGTGCTTTGACGCACAGGGGCAAATACCTGGCACCAGGCGGGCCAGCTGGAGTTGGATCAGTTGGGGGAAACCTGTATTTTTTGTTACTGGGAGTTTATCCAGCCCTAGCTTTGCTTTGAAGCTGGAGCAGCTCACGCTTCTGTGTCTTTAGTTCAAGTGAAGAGGCTGGGGATGGTGTCCAGGGGAGAACTCGAACCTGCAGTGTGAGGCTGGGTTTGTGTCCTTGCTGATGATAGACCTTACCCATCTCCCACCTGCAGCTGGGAAACTGGTGGAACTGGTGGATCAGGGGGTGGAAGGTCTAGAGTCTCCCATCCGAGAAGCAGTAACTCTGCTTCATTTCACAGTCATCTCTCCCTGGAGCTTCCATAGTCGCCTTGTCACTTACTGGATCGAGGGAAAGCTCCCAGCGGCCCAGCTCAAATTCTGCCCTGTCTGTTCTTGAAGTGATAGGGACAAATTTGGCCTTGGACAATACTTGTCGTTCAGTGTAGCCTCCCGTTACGGCTGGCTACTAGAAGTTTCTTTCAACGCTGGTAGCGTGTTTGATTCTTATCAAGTGAGATTGCCGACCGGGCGGAGAAGGCTTCTTGGAATCCAGTTTGACAGTAGGGGTCCAATAATTGTAGCTGAAGTGTGGATGATAAGTAGGAAACGCTTGGCAGCGACAGGAGAGTCTCATTGTGCTGGTCAAGATATATTGATACATGGTCGTTCCTGAATCTTTCAAAAGTGAAATTCACAACGCGGTTTGTAAATTGCCAACCTTCTGTTTGAAAAGAATTTGACATCTATCAATGCATCGATTACTGTAACACCAGAGACTGTCTACTGGTTTTTTTTGAAATTCAAACAGCTGACATTTTCATGTGCTTGTTTATGACTAATGTAAATTGACACTTGGAGTTCAGAGAGAACCTTATTTGAATAAAGATGCATATTTTTAGTAAGCTTTTTGCTTTGAATTTGGTGCATGTCCATGAAATCCAAGGGAGCCTATCTGAAGCATTCTTTCAGAGTTTGGGCACTTTGAGGTCTGGGTTCGGTCCTGCTCGATGTTGGAGGGTTGGCTAGAGTGTCAGGCACTGGGCTCATACCTAAAGCAGTGGGTCAGCTTCCGAGGCTCCAAATTTGTGGCTGATGTGAGTATACAAAGTGCCACCTTTTCCTGAGCAGAAAATCACCTGTTTCTCCAAAGTTCTTCCTTCAGATTCCCTGAGCTGCTGTCACCTGGATGCTCGCTCCTGTTGGAACGTGACGTGCCCACCCAAAACAAGTCAGTCTGCCTCTCCTTCCATGGGTTTTTTGGTTCGGGTGTTGGTTTTTTTTTTGCTTCTGTTCTATCCAGTAAACTGTGGTTGTCTGTGGTGACCTCCCACAGGAGGAGTCAGAATTCCCTCATCGACTATCATTTTCCCCCAGCCAGGAACAATTTCTCTAATTGGCTTAGAAAGCCCCAAAATACGTTTTTTTCTCTCTTTGTGTGCAAGTGACCTAATGTTCCAACTTGTATAAAAGGGAACACACTCTCCAAGACAGGAGTTTTGGGTCTCTCAGAAAACACCGAGACACTTCTGAGAAGTCAGAGTTGTCGCTGTGGCTGTTTTGGGGTACAGGCCCTGGAAAAGGCTGGAGTTTGGGTACTTTTCTGCCTGTAGCATTTTTGTGCTGGCCTCTGTGGGGCTCTTAGATGTTGCTCTTTGCGATTTGCCAGTTTCAGGACCCTGGATTCTGTCCCTGGCTGTGAAGATACCTGCATTCTTTGGGTATGGAGCAGGCTTTTTGATACCGCCCAGTTCCATCGCACAGAACAGGAACTGAGCCTTAATTTTGATCTCACCTAAGCAAGAGGGAAAGGAATGTTGATTTACGTCAGAGGAAGTGGCAACATGAGTACCCGACTGGCACCTGTCTGTATATTTTCATTAAGCCTGTGATCAACAAAAAGCAGTAAGCGGTTTTGAACTTTGCTACAGGCAATAGTTAAAGCACCTCTCAAGAGTGGGAATTGCTCTGGAAGCCCTGGTGCTCATCCACACCCGAGGCAGGTGCTTGAAGCCTGATGTAAAATTCTCTCCCACCAATTTTCTCTACTTATGCCTAGTTCTGAAAATTCCCAGTCGTGATAAAAATCAATTTTTATTTCCGAAAAATGCTTTCTAGGTATTTGTGATGTACCAAAGTAGTCCTGTTGTGATTTGGAATTCGTGCTTCTGTGTGACACTCTATTTCAAAAATAAATTTCAAGTTTCTTGTTCAATCACGTAACAATCCAGGATTACAGAATGTCCTGTGGTTGGGTTTTGTTTGGTTTTCGGTGTTTGTGGTTTTTTAATAGTAACAGGTCCGCTTTAATTAGAAAGGCTGTAATACAGATTAAGGTATTAGGGAAACTGGAATCCTCCCATCTCAGTGAAATGACGAGACCCATTTAGATAATCAAA
Source organism: Thinocorus orbignyianus (assembly GCA_013400375.1). Classification (NCBI taxonomy): domain Eukaryota; kingdom Metazoa; phylum Chordata; class Aves; order Ciconiiformes; family Thinocoridae; genus Thinocorus; species Thinocorus orbignyianus. The sequence continues at coordinate 32,911 of VXBW01004813.1, forward strand.
ATTACAGTCTGTTTCATTAAAGCATGCACAGGGCGGTCACAGTAGGTTGAATGCTCAAATCGCAAAATGATGAACTTTTGAGACTCAGCAGATGATTTTCTTTCCCAGAACAGTCTGTGATCCAGGCAGCAGATCCCACGAATCTTCGGCTGGATGGACTCAGTGGGAATAGCAGTTGGAAAGGTGATGGATTTGCACAGTCCATCCACAGACGAAAGACGAAGGCACATCGAATTAGTCCTGTTAATTTCTCCTTAACTGATGGTTAAGATAAAAAATGCCAGTTACAGCCAAAGAGCTGATTGTACATGGACACAGCCTGGGGAAGAGTTGAAATAAACCCTGAGGACTGGAAAGTATGAAGATGGACTTTGTGGATTTTGGGATTATTTGTTGGAAGAAAAAGCAAAAAGTAGTGACAGCAGGAATGCCCCATTCATCTGGGAGACAAACCAGCCTTATGAAAAGTGGATGGAAAAAAATCCTTCAATATACTTTCTGTCCAAGGTGGTAAAATATTAATGGATAAAAAGGGTTGGGTTTTTTGCTTAATAAAGAATTCCAGTTTTAAAATCTGACTTGATTGTGTAAATCCCAAAGGGTTTTCTGCTCAGTAGCCCAAATTTTACAAATTTATTAGGGCCATATCGTCAACCAGGTTTTTAATTCTGATCCTGAATGTTTTTATCTCTCTGGAAGGGAGAGTTTCAGGACGGAAGAAGTCAAAATGCCATTGCACACTATCATTGATTTTTGTGTGCGTAGACAATTAGCTTAAGGCATTAATATAAAAAGTAGGTAGCTGCATCTAATGATTTATTTTTCTTTTTGAGTAATCTGAACCATCTGCCTCTAGATATTAAGGAGTTCACTCTTTAATCCAGATTATGGCTGACAAACTGGTTTTGGCATTCACGTTTCACTAGCACTGTGCCCTTGAAGGGCTGGTGGGGCTGTAGAAACTCTCTTGCTTACAATTGTTTGTGAAAACAGCTTTGGGTTGGTTTCCTCTTCTCGTAGTTGTTTTCTTAGAGCTCTTTTATTTATTTATTTATTTTCTTTTTTTTCTGGCAAAGATGGCCTTTCTAATGAAAACTATGTTGAGCAACCAGGTAAAGAATTTGGGCCTTGGAGGTGGAGGGGAAGAAAGCAAAGAAGAAAGCACCCCTTCTGATCCAGCAGCAGCTGCAGGGATGACCAGGGAGGAATATGAGGAGTATCAAAAGCAGATGGTTGAGGAGAAGTGAGTACCTGTTCCCTTCTTACCAGCGTGGGGCTGACTCTCGGTACCTTTATAGAACCCAGGGAAAAGCCAAACATTCACCTCTCTTCTGTTTGGTTTGAGGTTTTTGTTGGGGTTTTTTTTGGTTGTTTGTTTGTTTGGGTTTTTTTAAGCAGATGAATCTTTGCTAAAGAGGCTTTCCACAAGAAAAGTTCACCAACTGGAAATGTTAAAATATTATGTGTGTCCCCCCCAGACTGCTTTCCTGCTGTCCTCGTGCCCTGATACACGGTTCGTTGCTGGTGGGTGTTACTCGATCCACTTCTTCCAGGGCAGAGAGCTGTTTGTGGCGCAGGGGTTAATTCTGAAAGTCTGAAATGTGTGTGATTCTTTTTCTCCAAGAACTCCTTGTGGAGTGCACTTTCAATGCAGAATCTTCCCTTTGTCCACACTATGGTGGGCAGGAAAGAGAAATGAGTGCCATATTAATTGGATGATATTTATCCTAGAGAAAAGTTTTAGGATGGTTATTTTTTGGTGGTTAAGATGGTTACTTTTGTAGTTGCATTTTCAGTTGTTTCTTTCTAGAAATCTACTAAATAAAGTAGAACTACTCAGCTGCTGAAACCTCAGTTTTATTTTGTCTGTAATTATAATCTTCACCGCTTGCTGTGCTTACATATGAAAACAGAAGCAGAACAAAGAACTTCACGTGTAGGAGTTCAGATCGGGCATAATTTTAAATAAAACAATTTGACTTTTAAATCTCAAATGCATCTGTTCCTCTAATGGTCAATTACGTAACGGTTGTGTAAATCCTCGGTGTAAGATGATTAGAGGTGAAAGGTTAATGACTGAGGGAATTTGAGGTATCCAGGTCTGTATTTAGCAGCAGCCGTTTCTGTCCTAAAACCCCGGAGAGGTCCGGTTTGGTTTGGAAAAGAGCGGAGCGATCGGCTCGGCGTTTTGTCAGGGGATACGTAACAGCGAAATGAGGGAGGGCGCTTGGCTGAGGCTGGGAAGCACACCGGGATTCCCGGGACAGGGAAAGATACTTGGAAAGAGGATTATTTCTGTGCCGTTTCCAAGCGTGGCACGTGTCGGTTACACGCTGGGCTGTACTGAGGGATCGGTGCAGGAGTGCTTCTGGAAGTAGAGTTTGGGACTGGAATAGGAACAGTGAAAGCTCTTTCACAGAGGCACCGCACGCTGGCCTCTCGTGTGAATGTGTGCCCCAACCTTTCTCGCGGGCAGAGCGTCCCTTTCAGGGCTCTCTGGATTTTTCAGGCATTTTTCACCCATTTCAGCTGCACCTCCCTGAGCAGAAAATCCCCAAATCCTGCCCCTCAGCCACCCTCGGGCACCTGAAGGGACGTGCAGTGACAGACTCCAGCACCGGCTGCGGCTGCTGGCACCTCCTGAGGAGGAGGAGTGGGCAACAGGAGAGGGAGGTTGAGAAAGAGGGGCAAAATATGCCGGAAAGGCTCAAAAAAGTCTCTTCCCAATCATCCCATCAATGGCTGGCTGAAAGAAGTTTAAGATTGCTTCCAGTTAAGGTGACCCTCCTTCTTTTTTTTTTTCCCTNGGAAACAAAACTCATTTGTGGAAGCAGAGAAAAAAATAATGTTTCATCTTGCACGTAGTTTCTATATGATAAAATACCTTTGGGAATAACTTTATTCAAGGGAGTAGCTTTTTGCAGCCAAGCAACTGGTTCAATGTCAAAAAAATGTGTTTTACTAGTATCTTGAACAAATGTTTTGTTCTGATTTTCCAGGATGGAAAGAGATGCAGCGTTTGCACAGAAAAAAGCAGAGCGAGCCTGTCTGAGGGTTCACCTGAGAGAAAAGTACAGACTTCCTAAGGTAAGCCCTGGAGCTCATCATCTCAGCTCATTTAGTGGCCAGTCTGAAACCAGCACAGAGTTATCAACGTGGCAAATGGCCTTGGTTAGCAAGATCCCCACAGCTGCTAGGTATGGAAGCAGAGGAGGCCGGAGCCATGGTTTTCCCTGGTGATTGCTGCTTTTAGACCCTTTTTCCTCTGCTCAGAAGGTGGATCGAACGGAAGGATTCTTGTCATGCCTTTCTGTGCTGCAGATCTGAAACAGGTGACCCGGCACAGAGGGTCCGCTCCCATCACGTCTCACAGCCAGCATTATCTTCTTAGCAGCATGCAGCAGTTGAAAACAAACACAAGAAAAAGCTATAAGCAATGTCCCTGAAAACTGAAACCTTCTCTACAAGCTGTACATTTGAGTTGTGTTAAACTTCTGAACCTTTCTTTTTACTATCTTTCCCTAAGAGGGGCAAGCTAACTGTCCACTCTTTTTTTCTTAGTGCTCCTGGCACTCTGTCAAATATTCCCAGGAAACCCCAAATATACGACAGCAGAAGCTTCAACCACCAGAGAAGTCTGGAGCTTTATTAAAAGCAGGCAGCAGTTGCAATAGCTTCTGGTCCATGACAGAAAGCATAGTTAGCATTTAGGTTGATAGTACTTTATTCCTGAACTGCTGAGACCTTGGCTCTTCCAGCGCTGTAGCTGCAATTAGCAGAACAGCCCCATCTTTGATCCCGTGCTCACAAACCTGAGCCTGAATCTGAGCTTAGCGTGGCCGTGGAAGGCCTGGATTTCTGGCCAGGCTCCCTGGTTGTTGCCTGCTGTCTGCCCTCAGCTGGAGAAGCGTGGGGAAGATGTGCAGGAGGCTGCTGGGGAGGGACAAAGGAATGGCAGAGATCAGGGGATCATCTTAGTATTACTGATGGGAGAGTGACCGGAGGGGAGTGTGCGCAGCCTGGTTCACCCATGTCATGAGTGCACCAGAAGGCACTAAAGTCCTCTGGAGAGCAAGAAACTGCAGGCTGGAGGGTTGTCTTTGCTAGGATCAATGCTGTCTTCAGCAGAGTTACACTTAGTTCCTGCAGATCTGTGTAGTTCCAGCGTCTCTGTAATACGGGAGAATATATTCCAAGAAGAGAGCAGGATCTCCGTTTCTTGGACTTCCTGAATTGTTCTTCTACATATGTGCATGACACCTGGAGACTTTCGATTCTGATGGCTCCTATTTCTTTGGTTTAGCCCAACACGCTGTGGCACTGCACTGTTTGCACCATGACAGGGGTTCTCCTGTCGCTGTTCTTGACGTGGTAGCTTTATGGGGGAAGGGAGAAAGTTTAAGAGCTGCTTCCTTCCACCCCAACAGAGAGAAGTCGATTGTGTGTTCCCGTCACCAGTGATACCACCGAGAGCCTTCCCCCGGCTAAAGCCTGGGTACCCTCCATCCCTAAACTGGAGGCCATGTAGGCAGTGAAAAAAGTTTGTTTCTGGAAAGCCCTTGGAGACTCAAGTTTGTGTAGGCTTCTTACTCGGAGATTGTTAACAGGTCATGCGAGTTCTTCCAGGAATAACTAATCTTAGAAGGGGGCTGTTTATGTGCTGTGAAACTGCTCTTAACCTGGTCACTCCTTCATTGCTTAGAAAAGATTTCTGAAGAGATTTCTCTCTCCAGCTTCATTAGGATATCCTTCACATACAGTGATGTCAAATACGATTTCAGCATCTTGCTGAAAGTGTATCATTGGAGAAAATGCCTCCTGGAGATCACGGCAGTTCCCTGGGGTTCTCTGGTAGCCTCTCCCTCTGCAGACAGCGTTACCACCCTCTTGTCTGTGTCTTTCTCGGGGCTGCTGGCACATCAGGTGCATGAAGATACGGACTTCATGGTGGTTTGGTGGCCTTTTTCATATCACCCGAGTTCCAAACAGGATGAACTGAGATGGTTTAACTCCAGGCCTGGGTTACACAAATGCAAAGGCTTACGGGTGCTGGATTCCAAGGGACTTCAAGGAAGTTAAGAGCCTTTATGCCCCTGTGAGAGTGAGCTCAGGCAGCCAGAAGTCTGATCATTGTATCAGTGTAATTAAAATAATGTCTCAGTGTATGGCTCGTGTTTCCCAGACGCTTCTGTCCTGGGATGATGGGCCTGGTCAGGGTTGAGATCTATCCATGCCACTTTTCAGTCAGTATTAATTAAGCAGCAGTAAATGACGTTAACTATCAACAGGGAATTTAATGCATTCAAAATATGCTCGGCTAACAAGGCAGAAGCCCTCTAAAGGCTGGCTTAGGCCAAGTCCTTCACTGGAGCCAGCCCATATATAATAATGTTCTGTAATCTAACAACAAATTGTAAATCACGTGGGGTTTTTCTGCAGTTTTGGTTTGATGCTCTTTCAAACCGTGTGCTGTCAAAGGCCCTCTAGTGCCACGGTCATAAAATTGCACCACTCAGAACCGTTCGCTTGAACCCTAACAGCAATTTGGATGAAACAAGAATCAACCTTGTGGCTAAGCTAAAATTATACTTTCTATATCTAAATATTAAAATAATATATTCAACTGAACAGGGCAAACTGAAAGGAATCCAGTTCTGAGCAACAGCTCGTTTCAGATCATCAAACTCTCTGAGGATGTTTGATATTTAAAATTGCCTCCAAGCAAAATGAGATTTAAAATCTGCCTCCATTGGTTGCAATACCAATGGTTTTGTTTTGGGCTGCGGGTGCTCAGCACAGTGACAAGAAAGAGGACGACGTATCCCAAGGGCATGTTTAATTACAGAAAGATTAATTATGCACAAAAAAAAAAAAAAA
>VXBW01004813.1:47652-66324 GCA_013400375.1 Thinocorus orbignyianus
CCCCTGAAGCACCGCGGAGCCTGCCCTCTGCCTGGAGTGGCCGGGCCCGGTGGCTAGAGGGTGGCTAGCGAGCGGGTGAGTGGGACTGGGCTCCCCTCGGCCTCCGTGGCTCTGTGGTGTCACCGCTTTCCTTCCCCGTGGGCGCGGGGTAGAGCCGCTGCCCTGCCAGGCGCGGTTCCCCACGCTGACCTAACACGGCTGTGCTTCCAGGTGTGGTTTCAGAACCGCCGGGCCAAGTGGAGGAGGCAGGAGAAGCTGGAGGTGACCTCCATGAAGCTGCAGGACTCGCCCATCCTCTCCTTCAACCGCTCGCCCCAGGCGGCCCCCATGGGTCCCCTCAGCAGCAGCCTGCCCCTGGAGACGTGGCTGAGCCCGCCGGTGCCCGGCGGCACGGCCCTGCAGACGCTGCCCGGCTTGGTGGGCTCCCCACAGAGCCTGCCCGGCAGCTACACCCCGCCGCCCTTCCTGAACTCCCCGGCGGTGACCCACGCGCTGCAGCCCCTGGGGGCCATGGGGCCACCGCCGCCGCCTTACCAGTGCGGGGCCAGCTTTGTGGACAAGTTCCCCCTGGACGAGGCGGACCCCCGCAACACCAGCATTGCCGCCCTGCGGATGAAAGCCAAGGAGCACATCCAGTCCATCGGCAAACCCTGGCAGACAATCTGAACTCCCTCCTCAGCGCCTGGGAGAATCCCGCCGGGAAGGCTCGTCCCGGGATGACCGTGGGACACCCTGGCCCTGCTCTGGCTGCCCTGGACGGCCGGGCACGGCAGGGCTTTCCCCCATGCCTTGACTCGCTTTGTGTTTTGCCATCCTTTTAATTCCCTTTTCCACACGCCCTGCAGAGTTAGGGGCCTGACCATAGCTTAGGAAAACAAGTCTCTCCTGCGCTCCCGGCTTGGCTGGACGCTGTGGCCGCAATAAAAGCTGCTGTGGGGCGATGCGCTGTGTGAGGGGCCCGGGAAGTTGCCCAGGAAGGGTTTTCTGCTTTGGCACCGTGGAGCGGCACAACCTGCCTGAAGGCTGCACGCCGTGTCTCTGCACCCAGGTGGGCTGTGGGGGACAGACCCCGTGACTTGGCTGTGACCCTCCCCCAGCAGCAGGACCCTTCCCCAGATGGGGGCTGCAGCCCCGTGGCAGGAGTGTGCCTAGCTGGGGAGGGTCACCGCTCAGAAAGGAGGGGACGTTGTCGTGGTAGTCAGTGGGCTGCCCACATGGGGCAACCCCAGCTTGGGATGGGTCACCCCTGCCCCTCTTGCTGCCCCCTTGGAGAAGGGACCGGGAAGTTCCACCCAGCTGCCCGTGGGTGGAACAGGCGGTTCTGGAGCTGTTGGGTGTCCTGCTGGCTGAGTCTTGCCTGGTGCAGCCCCCGGGGGCTGGCACGGCGCTGGGCCCTGCTTGCCCCCCCGTCCTCCCGGTGCCCATCACCAAGCTGCCGAAACCAAAACTACGGCATCTTTATTTTCCATTATCTCCGTTACTGCCTGTAATGGGGCTGAGAAGCTGTAATGAAACACCCCTTCTCCTCGGCTGGGCATGGGGTGCTCTACACACTCTGGAGGTTGTGGCAATTAACGTTTCTCATTAGGGAAGAGAGAAGGATGCACAAGCGCCCTCATTGTGTTCTGGGGATGATTCAATGCAGACTGGGAGACCTCTCCTTTCACCATTTCCCACTCATCGTGGCCAGACAAAAGCTGGCATCTAATTATATTTTCACAATCTGTGCATATCTTTTAAGAGTCCTGTCAGAAACAAGTATGTCAGCTTTGTTCAGCTTCACTTCAGAGAGCTTTTTAACCTTAGACAGCAGTTTCTAAACATCCCTTCACAGCCTTGTCCACAGCAGCCCCACTCTATTGTCTGGAGACCTCCTTTTACGGATGATAATAGGAATTGCTCTGTTCTGAGACGCCTTTTCCTCTCTGCAAGTCCAGCCTGCCTCTCTGGACCTGAGCACACGCTGTGCCCGGCCCCCAGCCTTCCCTTCCCCGAGCTGTGCTGGCCCAGGGGCTGCAGGGAGCCCCCAGGAGTGCTCCCCGCTGAATCTGGGGCGGGATGCAGCTCCCCAGCTGGGCTCTGGACCCCTCGGTGCCGCTCTGTGCCCATGATGGTGCCTGGCCTCCCCGGCACAGCTCTGCTTCCTTGGCCAAGAAAGTGCCGTGCCGTCAGGAGAAGAAGGTGCTGTCACTGTCGGGACCAGAGAAGTTCTTTGCTAATGTCTAGCGAGGAGACCTGAGTAAACTTCTGAGGGGAAAGAGAGCAAAAACTGGACTGCTCCAGCTTTTAGGTCTTCTTCCAGCAGTTCTGCCACAGGTGGACCTTGGCTGCATCGCCAAGGGTGCTGGCCTGGCAAGAATCATAGAATCACAGAATGGTTGGAGTTGGAAGGAATGTTCAAGATCATCGAGTTCCAACCCCCCTGCCCCGGGCAGGGACACCTCTCATTAGAAGGTGAAGGTGCATCTCCTCTCGTGGCTACAAGGGAAGGACGTCTCTTGGAGTGCCCGAGAAGTGCCTGCACACCCCGGGCTCTGCTGGTGGGGGTCACACCAGCAAACGACTGCGGATGCTCTGCACGCTCATCCTCCTCAGGAGCAGGAGCAATCCCTCTTGCCAGGGTTTGGCTGCCGCCCGGCCGTGGCTCCAGCGCTGACAGCCCTCCTGCCTGCCAGCACATCGCGCTGTTGCCCCAAAGCTCTCGCCCGTGCTTACTGCTCTTAAGAAACAGCTTTTGCAACAGTTGAGGTTAAGAAGCAACTCCTGGAAATTTCAGTGGTGCTCTTCCAGGGTTTGACACTGCTGCCCTCCCTCCCTGTTGGCTCCAACTCTTCTGTACCCTGCAAAGCCATTGGAGAGACCCCCAGGAGTTTTTGGTGGGCGCAGTGACCAGCGCTGATGCTCAGTTAATTGAGGCAGTCAAAAGACTAACAGTAGATACCAACTCAGAGACAGGACAGCAGAAACAGCAGCTGTAAGACGCCTTTTCCCTTATAGTAAGCTCCTGATCCAGCACCTGGGAGCAAAAATCGAAAGATTATGTCAAGCTGGGGTGATTGGTTTTTATTGACATATTAAGCAGGTCTTTTGTACGTTGTACACGTGAACGCTGTAATGGATAAACTGCGTGCAGTCATGTCCTTCAAGGAAAGCTAGGAGTTTTTTGCTAAAAATAAATATTTCAACCAGCTAAACATGAGTGGGCACAGGCAGGTCAATATTTTGCAAACAAATAAAGGGACAGAGGCATCTGCAAACTCCTGTCTTTCTTGTACCCTGCCTAGTTTTTCCGTGTTCCTACACTTTCTTTCAGATTGTCCCATTCCATTTTAAAAGCTCGTTTGTTCATTTTGTTGTAAATATCTTCTCCTTCTTAATTGGGTGCTGAGTCTGATAATCCTGCCTCGGCTTGTTAACTGTACAATAGCAGTCAGAGTTAATGACCCATTAGTGATTAATTCCTTAAACAGCATCTAATTGCTCCCTGTAAAACCTTTTCTTAAAACTGGATTAAATCATCTAGATCCTTAACCACTTCTTTACTCTAACTTCGCTAAGGCTATTAGCCTGGCCTTTTCCGAGTGATCTATTTCTTCTTTTCCTTAGACTGTATTAGCAAGACAGTATTTTTAGTGTCTGTATTTGACTTCTTTGCAACATCTGAACTTCTAAGGCAGAGACCGCCGGTGACAGTGTTAAGAAATACACTCCTTCGGAGTGAGACAACGGCAGAGAGCGACTGTTGTTACACTGATGTGGCCCACCGCCACTGGGAGCCGTGGAGGTGTAGGACAGGGTTTGTGGCTACCCATGGAAGCGCGTAGGTTTCAGCAGGTGAAGCTGTAAACACTTCTTTGAGTTCTCCCAAGAGGGACTGAGTCTTTGCTGAGTGTCCTGAATGTGGGCAGTGGGCAAGGGCTGGGACTCCTGCGAGGGATGGCTCTCTGGAGAGGACTCCTTGCTCCCCTTCCGTGGGCACTGAGCCCTGCTCCTGGGGCTACTGCACCCACCCCAACCCCGACACAGGGCAAATGACTCCAGATGGGGGGGCAGACTGTGCTGGGAATGGGATAGAGGGGAATGGAATGTCCTCTTTGTGTTTGCTTCAAAGTTTGGAAAAGCGAAATCAAGTCCCCGCCTCTGCATCTGCCGCATCTGTAGCGATGTATTCACTGGCAAATGAGGTTCATCCTGGGTGATTTCTTGTTAAGATGTGAAATGCAGAGACTGAAGTCTTTCCGTTAGGCCTGGCTGGCTTTGCCCAGCCCAGAAATCCCAGGTGTGAAGTTTTGCATGGGGCAGCAGCGCGAGCTCTGCAGGTGAGAAGGCAATTGCCATAAAGAGCTCTGAAGATCTCTGAATTAATAATTAGTAGGAAATGCCATCATGAAACTCAGTCTCAATGGCATGATTTCTCAGTGGAAAGTATATTCTAATCTGTCTTCCTCCCCACCCCTGTTCAAAATGCTGTTAGTATTCAAGAAAACCAGTGGAGACACCTGACCTGTTTAAGCCAAAGAGAGTTTTGGCACGGAGTGCAGCTCAGTTGCTTCCCAGCGGAGCGAGACCGGCTCTATCCAGAGCTGACCTCAGTCCCTGCCAGATGGGGTCAGGAGAAGCTGGCATCCCCTCTGGAGCTGTGGGACAGCCGTGTTTGCTCCGTGACCGCACTGGGTCACAACCCCTGCCAGGTGAAAACACCCGGAGCTCCTGGCTCTGTCTTTCTTCAGTTCAATCCGTTGGGACATCATATGAAGTCCAGCTTCCACAGGCATTAACTTCAGGTGTTTCCCTTCAGCTACAGTGGTTTTGGGCTGGACACTCAAGACGCTGGTCACTCTGATAGCATCACTGGGTTTTTCCTGGTAGAATGAATATTGTGTCTCCTCTCTCTGAGCATCTCTGTGTTCTGCCAGTGCACGATGTTTAAATTGGCTGACGTTTGGCAGTCATCCCTCTGTCATATGACGTTTCTGCCCCACTAAGAAGTGTGAAATCAGCTCAGAAATGTTTGGTCCTGTGTAGAATCATAGCTAAAGTCAGCTGGGCAAGACATTCCTTTGGCTGGCTTAGGTTGGGATGTTGAGCCATGATCTTTAAGGTCCCTTCCAACTCTAACCGTTATTTGATTCTATGAAATCAGATTTTCCCTGGAACTCAGAGTATCTCGGGCGAAGTGTGCAGGTAATCACTTGTCATCTAATTGACTTTAGAGCCAGCCACCTCAGTGGTGCCTTTTCCTCCGGAGTTTTGCCTGAGAATTCCTGGGGGTTTAAGGAGTGCTGCAGAGTATCCATGCGGACATCAACTAGTCCTGGCCTCTGCCTGCTGCTGCTGCTGCGGAGCTAAATCGAGAGGAAATAAGAAGTGGAATTACGATTGCATAACGGCGCAGAGATTAGGGCGGCGGGCATTTCCTACTGGTGCCAGCCCGGCTGCCAACATACGTGCCAGGCCACCCAGGTGGGCACGAAAAGCCACCCCTGGGTGAAGCTTGACCCCCAGGGCACCCTCCCGAGGGGGTCCCCGGGGAGGGGGTGACCAGCCTGGACGCCCAGCTGCCCCGGGCACCGGGCACCGGCAGCGCCGGGTGGCACCGGGCGGGGGGGGACACCGGGCGGGTCGCTCGCCACCGCCCCGTCGAGGGTCGCGCGTCCCTTGTCCGAGGGCGCCCTCTGCTGGGCCGCGGAGCGGTTGAGGTGGTCAGGGACCTCCGGAGCTCCCCTTGTCCAACCCTCCGGCCAGGCAGGGTCACCTACAAGCCCAGGACGGCATCCGGATGGCTTTGGACTCACTACCGAGAGGGGACTCCGCCACCTCTCCGGGCAACCTGCACCAGGGCTAACCCGCCCCCACGGTGACAAAACGTTTCCTGATGCTGGGAGGTGCCCGTCACCTCTGGTCCTGTCACTGAGTCACAGGGTGTCACTGGGAAGAGCCTGAACCTCCCTTCTTTATACCCACGCTCGTTGGTGAGACCCCTGGAGCGCCTCTGCTTTCTCTCTTTCTCAGAAGAAAGATGCTCCAGCCCCATCATCATCATCTGTGGCCCTTGGTTGGAGTTTCTCCGGTGTGTGCATGTCCCTTTTGTGCTGCAACGCTCAGAACTGGCCACCCCACTGCGGGGGTGGCCTCGCCAGTGCTGGGCACTGTCACCTCTTCCTCCAGACCAGCTTCTCTTGCTCTGTTGAGCTGTGCATGTCGTCTTCACCATCTGGTCTGTCAGTGCCACCCTTGGAGGAAGGGTGGCAGCACCTTCTCTCCTTGCCAGGGCCTCTGATGGCACGGCTGCCCAGGCCAGAGAAGCCCAAAAGTGAGCAAGGAGCATTGTGCTAAAGATGTCACCAGCTCCTTCTCCTGGCAGGCAACATAATTCCTTTGGTCCCATGTGGACACACAACGGTACTGGACCTGCTCACACATGGTGAGGAGCGTGTGGTGGGAGCAGATCGCCTGGAGGCAGCGTCTCTCAGCAGGTCTTGGGGCTGCCTGTGTGTGGAAGAGCATCTCCTGCCCTGTCCTTGGCCCACCGACACCTCGGGAGGGCGGCAGCAGCAGCTTCCCTCTGCCGAAAAACCATCGCAGACCAGGGAGCGACTCAAGAAGGAGAAGAGCTTTGGTGGAAAATGAATCACCCTGTTGTTTCTTTGTCACAGCCAATCTCCATGCTATTAACTCAAATAAAAGTATAAACTCAGTCTTTTTTATTGGTACTATTTATTGTGAATGTTGAAATGTCATGTAGTTTGGAATGAAGAGATGAACTGATCGGCTAGATAAGACATATAATTAATTGGAAGACCCTTCCGTGACAATTATATATATCAAAGCCATTCAAGTGAGAAAAATGCAACCTTGAAAATGAAGTGGCGAGTTTAGTCGTTGCTGAAACATACAAGAATATGTGTATTTAGATATTTTACACAAAGGAAATCTTGTTTACAGAAAAGAGACCTTGTTGATTATCTGATACAATCAAGTGCTTGTGAAATATAGTCTCTTACTGAAAGTATTCCACTTCTTCGTGATTTAGAGACCTTCTTTCAGCTCGGAGTGCTCTCTTTCATATTCACAACTTGAAGCAGATAGTCCATCATCTAATAAAAGGAGAAAAATATCATTTGTACTCCACTCCTGAGAAAAGTTATTTACTAAGTTAATAAGGCTAATATATATCCCCTCTGTGCATTCACATAACAGTTTCCTAATAATCTTTCCAAAACAGACCTCATTTGTCTTGGTTAGCACAATAACCACTGCCAAAGTACCAGAAAACTCATTCTCCCAAACAATTCTGTCTGCCCTCTCATTTATATGGTGTCTCATTAGTGTTAAAAAGCCAAGTCCTAGAAACAATTTAAAGCTTATTTTCCAACTTACTTTTACACTCAGGCCAGCTTGCAGGAGAGATTTCCTTTCTGATCTTTAACTATTTTAACTGCAACTTATGCACAGAATAAAGAGCAGGCAAGATCTTAATTTGTCTGCTACTAACTGGAAACAGAGGGAAATAACGCAAGTGCATCACCCTAAGCCTAATTCTCAGAACCATGATGCTCGTCTCCCTGTTTTTTCTGGCTCTTTGTGTGTGACAGCACTTTGACCACTCTGGGTGACTCTTTCAGAGAGAATTTTCTTGTTCTTGAGAAATGCAGAGCGCCGTGTGAGTTTTAGAGGGGAATAATGCATGGGACGAGTCTGAGCTAATAAGCAAGACCCTGAATCGAGTTACCTGAAGGATGTGTCTGCATTTACTTCTCCAGCCTCTAGCTTTGAGGACTCCCAGTCCTCAGGTGCTGTCTAACCAAAGTCTGCACAGCACGGATCTCCTCGCACCCAGAACAACCTCCAGAATCACAGTCTGAAGGTCACTCGCACTCCTGCATCACCGTTACGTGCGTGTTACTGACTTGCACACGTACACCAGAATCCCACCTTTACAACCGAACAAGGTGCCCTTTATTACAAATAACAATCCTCATTATTAAAATGTTCAAGAAACAATCACAACCCTCAAAAAAAGTCGAGCACGCTCCTTTCCATCTTCAGGTCTTATGCCCCTGGAAGGCAGATCTCCGAATGACACACAGCTTAACTTTCAGGTGCCAGGTTTCCACTTGCCGAAGCCGAAGGAGAAACTGCACCAAATCCTACCCAGGCTGTTTGTGCCCAACAGCAGGAACAGCCACCTGCCACTCTCACAACTACGTTTTACTTCACGACGGAGACAAAGGAGCTGCTGAATGCTGGAAATCAAAAGGTCCACGGGAAAATGGGACTCTACAAGTTGTCATATATCTTAGTCACATGAGAGACGTGATTTTTTTACTGATCATTGCAGAAATCTGGACATTTAAGGCAATAATCTCGTTAGTCCACATATATAGCTGATGTCAGACCACAAAAACGTGAATAGTAATATAGGGGAAAAGTACATGTACGTAGATATGATTCAACTTACTAGTTTCAGCCCTCACAAGCGTGACTTAGAAGTCAAAATATTTCCCTTTTTACATGGCATAATGGCATTTGTTCATCTCATTAGGTTACAAAGCTGCACACCACACGGCTCAAGATGAAGTAAACAGTTTTCTTTTTCGATAGTATTAATCACAGTTATTCTAAGCAACACTGCCATAAAGCCACGGCCAGAAAGAAACCTACGGACAGCATTCATGTCAGTAGTGTAAGAGACTTAAATCATGGCTTTCTTTGATGGGTAATTTTTTTACCCATCTTCAAGTCAAAACCAAAGCATTCACTGGCTTCACTGCACCACGATTTCAGGAGGAATGCTGGGCTGAAATTAGCCCAGGACCCATTCTGCAAGACCACCACTGGCCAGCACCACCGGCTGGGGGTTCTACCTTACTTACGCCTTTCCAGCTGCTACTGTCATCTGCCTCCCAAGTATTCCTGGTGTACCAGGGAAGCCCTCCTTTTAAAAAGTGAGCACTTTTATTGTCATTCCCTTCCAGAAGCCGCAGCAAATCTTTTGAGATTTCTTCCCACTGTAGGTAGTCTTCCAGCTGCTTGATGTTTTCAGGTAATGCTGAAAGCGGGGTCTTGTTTCCTTCTTCAAAAACATAAGGCAAATCTCCAGTGCTCTTTTTCCCCATTAAATGTCCTGGAAGAACAATGACAGTAGGGTGAAATTAACCAAAACAGGTATAGATCTGATTGTTCCAACACCAGATGGAAGTTGTTACTGACTGTTATCTTGGAGAGAAGGGGTTAGATGCTGTCAAAGCTGAAACACAACCGGAGATTTTGTCATACACCATTAATTTCCCTGTCTCTTGTTTTGTGCTGTCAGAGAAGATGTTGCTGAGAACAGGACAGAGAGGATCGACCGTTTTGCCAGGAGAGGCACCCGCTAAGATTTGCTGGAGTAAGAAGTGGGTGGAGAAGCATTAAGTTTTAGGTTTTCCCTGCCTTGACATGGGATGCAGGGAACCGTAACCCTGTGTCCCAGTGCCTGTCTGGGAGCTAAACTGGAACCATTTTTTATATACTGTGCCTTACAGCCATCAAACTGAAACCATAGCAAAGGAGGTTACTGGGAAGGGGAGAGGCAGTACCTCTGGGGAGAAATCTCCCCAGTCCAAGCTGGACCAGGGCCCCCGAGGTGCTGGGGGACTGGGGGGTCCCAGTCGGCTGCCGTCGGGCTTGTGTTTGGGTTCCTGATGCCTGACGGAGGGCAGCGGTAGGAAACAACAAAACGCAAAGAAACGCAGAGAAACACAAAGAAACGCAAAGAAACACATCAAGGGGAGCGGGAAAAAGCCGCGGTAACCGCAGCCTCTGCCGCGCACACGGGTGGGGAACCGGGGAGCGCCCTCGGCCGGTACTGAGGAGCGCCCGTCGGGGACGGGCTCCGGCGGCTCCGGGGTGCACGATGCCGTGGGATGGGACCCCCAGAGCCGAGACCGGGCCCGGGAGGCAGCTCTGCCGGCAGCCCGGTGCAGCGACGACGGCTCCGGTGGCATCCCCGTGCTGGCCCCGGGGGGCACGGAGCGCCGTCGGGGCGGCGGGGGGGACGGAGCAGGGGGGAGTTCAGCCGCGGCGGGGACGGGACTTACCCACNAGCATCCCCCCTGCCGGGCCACCGGAGAGGGCGGTCGAGATGTCCCTAGGGGTTATTTTTCTCGGTTCCATTAAAAAACCCTGACGTTTGGGTCTTTCCCTCATCTGACTTTGTCTTAGGTGGGGCTCTGGGATGGCCTGGGTGGCCGGGAGGGACCTCTGAGCTGGGCTGGGTGCTGGTGCCCAGGTGACCCATCACCAACAGCCACAGCCACCACACAGGCGGAGGTGGAGAGGGAGCCTGGCCGTGGGAGCCTGTGGCTTGCCAGGGGACATGGAGGGGCACTGAGATGCCGATGACACCCTGTGGGACTGTGTGACCTTGTGCTGAACTTGACTCGGTCAAAGGGGCTTGAGAGCGTTGCCACAGGCTGCTGGAGCAGGGAGCCAGGGGGACGTGGTTGCACTGCCGTCACGGGAACTATTTTTCTGAAAAAAGAAGTTTCTGGTGAAATGAAGTGACCTGGGCTGGTGGGAGGTGTCCCTGCCCAGGGCAGGGGGGCTGGAACTTGATGATCTTGAAGGTGCCTTCCAACTCTGACCATTCTACGATTCTCTGATTCTATGAACGTAGCAGGGAAACGTCCACAAAACCGGTTTGCTGGACTCAAATGATCGAACAGGTTGAAAATCTTTTACAAGAGCCTGTCAGGAAAAACCCCCGCCGTCTAGAGAACTGTGTCAGGAGGCAGAATACACAGTTAATGGAGATGACTGTGAGGAACTTGCCAGATCCTTCAGCCAACCCTGCACAGCTGGAACTGGACTGTACCCAGTGGAAACTACCATGGGTGTGAATTAACATAATTACTGGGCAAACGATCTAGCGCAATCATTTTTGAAGGCACTTGTGTCTCCTGCTGTATGAGCTAAACCGTTCCCTCGTTTCGTCTTCGTTTATTGCATCTTCTTTTGCTGATTAACATGATTCACTCTTTTATTTGGGTTATTAATTATGCATTCTTGTTCAATTTACAATAGTAGTCTCCTGTCTCAGGCACGGTTTCGGTGTGCAGCCCTACACGTGCTCTCTGCCGAGCGAGGGCTGACGGAGCACAGCGTTGCTGTCCATGGGAAACTTGAATTGTTCACTGCAATTCAGCACAGGAAACTGAAAATTTAGGATGCTGCTCATTTTCTGACACACCGGCTGTACTGAAAGCCCTGGGACTGTCCTTGCCCCCCCAGAAGCCACCAAAATGGGTCCCCCCAACTCCACCAGCCCAGGGGGAAGCCATCCGCAGGGCATCTCCCCGAAACAACCACATTTGCACAACTGAACTTAGGAAAGCAGTTGTTTCTGTGATGTTGTTGTTATTTTAAACTGTTGCCGGCGGTATCGCTTCAACAGCTTCGTACAGGGCTTGCTGAGGATTAACAACATCCAGTAACGCTGAAACCTCCCGGGCTGCGAGACCTAGAGCTGTATGGAACACCCAAGCCTCTTCTGCCACAAACAAGTGAGCCTTCCTCACAGTGTGCATCCACACTTCACGGATTTCAGGTGTTAAAGGCTACACCTTCACATTCAGTCTCATTTTTGCACTGCCTCAAGCTACTTTCCTTTGCGATTGTTCTTCATCCACTCCCGTTTTCATCCCGTGTGTAACGGGCTTCATGCAAGTTTAAATTAGTTTGACCTTTAGGTGATTACAGTGAAAAATACAGATTTAGAAAGCTGATCAAATTCGGGGTTGAATTTTCTTGTTAATGAGGATTGAAATTAAGGAGGGATGTTTTTGCCAAGAAAAACGTGTTTTCAGGGTTTGCTCATAATACAAATCAACATAAATTAAACAAACAACAACAAAAAATCTGTTTAACTTCTCCAAACAATCAAACTGCAACAAATAAAATACTCTTGTGGCTTTGCACGACCCCTTCGGGCCCTTAATGGCTTTTGTTGAGCAGGAGAGAACACATACTTTGCTTTTTTAATGGCAAATACATCTGTAAGCCTTGCCCGTGGTGAGTGTGATGGGACCAGGTCTGCCCCAGTGAGACCCCTGGCTCCATCCGGAGCCATCCCGGACCCAGCTGCTGGCCCACTCTGCTTGCCACAGCCCCTGATCCCTGGGAGCAGGAGGAGCTGCAAAGGAAGAAGCTGGACACATTGTACCGTGATCACTGGGAACCACAGGCCTTGGTGACTTTTCATCGGCTGTGTGCCATGGCTCAGGAACCCTCCAGCCACAGGCTGGCTGTTGCTCTTTCCACTGCGTGCCTTTCCCTGCTGGCACCTCTAGACTAACGGGGCACTAATTCATGTATTTTGTACCCTGCTGTACCTTTCCTGGGGTCACAGCCAGAACTGGGGGACCAGGAGTTGGCAAAGGCAATCCTGACTGGAAAAGGAACTCGGCACCGAAGCAGAATTCTGGGAGAAGAAATCCAAAAGCAAAGCCTTGTGTTTGACCATCAAGAAACACCTCTTCATTTTAACCCACCTTTCTACGTCTCATTTACCCCATGACAAAACGACCTATTGTTGCAGCTGATGGCAGGGAAATATTAATGGGTTTTAAATGTTATTATCGCAATAACACTCTTTAATTTCCTTCCTTTACATTTTAGACAACTGTGACTGTTCTATCAGCGAGGCAGATTTTCTGGAAAGAAAAAGGGATAAAAGAAAAATGGGGCGCCTTTCAGCATTTTCTTTGTAGCCATCCTGGTGTTGGAGACAGCTGTAATATATGTACAGAACAAACAACGGTTCCAGCGTTCGCCTGTGCAATAACGGGGCACCGTCGCCAAGGAATACTCTGCAAATGTTGAAGATGCTGAACGGACTGATCTCCGGTGCCTCCAACCGGCCACCGGGGCAGGCGCTCGGCAAACAACCTGAAAATTGCCTCTGCAGCAGCAGCTCCCTGAAGAACTGAAGACATTTTTCAGGGAAGAGCCCCCCAGCTTTGCAGCGGCTGAACAATACCAAACACTAAACATTTAATAAGGTGCAGTTTAAGGTGTTTGATCCCCTTTGTGCCGCATGTTAGGAAGTCCTCGACCCAGGCAGCTGAGCTGCCAGTTACATCCTTGCTCCGCCTGAAGCACAAGGAGCAGAAACACACACAGATTTAACCTGGGGCTGGCTTGTGCCCTGGTTGCAAATCGTCAATTAGTGATAAAGAGGTGAACGGGACAGAACAGAAGCCAGTTCAGCTGCAGAGGACCTCCAAGGACAATCTGGTCCAGCTGCCTGACCACTTGGGGCTGCCCAGAAGCTAAAATGTGGTACTGAGGGCATTGTCCAAATGCCTCTTCAACACTGTCAGGCTCAGGGCACCAAGCACCTCTCCAGGAAGCCTGTGCCAAAGCCTGACCACCCTCTTGGTAAAGAAATGCTTCCTCATGTGCAGTCTGAACCCCCTTAGGGAGCTCTGAACCATTCCCAGGCATCCCGTCCCTGGATCCCAGGGGAAGAGCTCGCCACCTCCCTCTCCAGGTCCCTCCTCAGGAGGCTGCAGAGTGGCAGCCCCTCAGCCTCCTTCCTTCTCTCCAAACCAGAGCAACCTCCTCACAGGATCTGCCTTCCAATCCCTTCCTCTGGACAAGCCGAGGAACCTTCGCATCCTTCTTCAATTCTAATCACCAAGTCACGCGGTACAGCTGGGAAAATCCACAGCTCACAGTTCCCGGGGCTGAACCCGCTCCTCTACCTTTCCCTCTGTCGTGTTCATGTGGAATCATCTCTTGCCTCACCACAGGCAGCCACGTCCCACCCCACCCCACGACTCACCCCTGTGGGCTCGGGTCCGTCAACAAGAGCTAAAAGACGGTGGGAATCACACCCCAGAAGCGCCACCTCGGTGTCTGGGCACAAACCCGCACGTTTTGGTACTGTGGCATTCCATTAATCCACGTTTCCTCAACGCAAGAATGAGGTCCCATAATAACGTGTTGGATTTGTCGTCTGGGTTATGGCCAACACCCCACTCCCAGAGTCAAGAGCGGCCTGTGAGCGCACCGGGGGAGGTGGGCAGGAACGAACGGATTTCAGCAATACTGGGGGGGGGGGAAATAACAAAAAAAATCTCACTACACATAAACTGCCTCCAAAAATTAAATTATTTTTTCTTAACCATGGTGGCAGACTTCTGGGAAGACTGCATTAAGGATACCTAAATTATTCTGACACGCCATTTATTATACTCAATTTTCTTTCCACAGTTTGACACAAAATAAGCCGTTTTTACAATGCAGCTTGTCATGAAAACTGCTTAGTAGGACACAAAAGAAGTCACATTACCGGGAAAAATTCAGCCATTATTGTACAAAAGTGTATTTCCGTGGAGGTGAGGGATGATAGAAGAAACAGAACTCCGTAGGGAAAGAGCCTCATGCTGTTCCTTATCAAAGCTACAAACCCAAAGCAAGTGAGGAAAACAAGTTCTGCTTTGCTAAAGGGACAACGCTGACATCTGAAGCCAAGGGAAAAATCCAGAATTTCCCAGAAGCAGTTGTCAGGGAAGTTTTAAAACGAAAACCCAATTTTATGTTTAACACTATTCAGGTGTCATCTGACAGAAGAGGACAACACGTTCTCAAAACTGGAGTGGGAACTGTGTCTTATTGGCAGGATTATTTAAAGGACACTACTGCTCTATTCATTCATTAATTTACAAGTGTTAATGAAGTCCCACCAAACCTCTGTTAGGTGGGTTTTGTAGCAGGGGACATAGAGGCAGAGAGGTTTAGGTACACAGGGGCAGAAAGGCCAACAGCCCCAACTCTCACAACACACGCAGTCCCTCAAAATCCAAACCCGGGCCACTGGGTTCTTCTGTCCCTATGGCACCAAGGAGCAAGTTTCAAATTCAGGGCAAAGGCTCCAAGTTCCTGTTTCTCAGTTCTTACTGAGAAAGGTTCTTGTTGATTTTTGTCAGATTGTAGCCAGACAACTTCCCTCAGGTACAGTCTGACCAAGCTCGATAGAACTCGCTGCCTGTTCCATCCCATATGCCATGTCCTACAAACACTGATAAAAACAGCCTGTATGGCTGTGAAAAGAGAGGGCATGGACAGAGATTAAAAGTAATCAAGCAACAAAAAATCAAAAGGAACACACAGGAGGGAGAAAGTGTGCCGAGAGGCAGCTCCGCTCCAGAAACCCAGCCCCGCGCGCCGGGGAGCGCCAGCAGCTGCCTCAGCACGTGGCAG
Source organism: Thinocorus orbignyianus (assembly GCA_013400375.1). Taxonomy (NCBI): domain Eukaryota; kingdom Metazoa; phylum Chordata; class Aves; order Ciconiiformes; family Thinocoridae; genus Thinocorus; species Thinocorus orbignyianus. Next base: position 62,902 of record VXBW01004813.1, read on the forward strand.
AGAGCAGCTCCAAACCAGCAAACTGACAGCAGCGCCTGCTTAAGACAGGGAATATGCCAGAAACAACCAACAGCCAAAAGCTCCACTCGTTAGTTCTATGGTTTATTTAGACAAGACAAAAGCTGGTATATTTTTGTAGCTGTTCACAGAAATGAAAACATCTGAAATATATTAGGGCTCCCCCTCCCCCCGTAAATATAATTCTTGGAAAAGTGTCTCTTTTTTTGTTTAAGATTCCCGTTTCAGCAGCACATAGGCTCCCATTACTGCCAGAAGGGCATACTGCAAAAGAAAATAAGAGAATAAACTCTCATTATGATTCGTTATGACAAATTGCTCAGCGGGCCCTGTCCAACACCACCCCGGCACCGTCAGAGCTGTGCTCCCACAGAACTACAGGCACATTTTAACGCAATTACGCTCATTACAGGACTCTTACTGCCTTCACCTGCTGTTTTAGAGTTTTAAGTATTCAAAATTCTGCACACGTACCTTAAATTTTGGATAGTCGTTCATTATTATAGTGACCATGCCAACATAAGGCAGAAACCTGTAAATCGACAAAACAGATGAACGTGAAATGAACCCTCAAACAATACACAGAAACATTTCAGTGTTACTCGAATTCTTTAGGTAGAATCAGACAGTAAGAGTTTTAAAGATAGCATGTACTTAAGGAAAATTTGGGAGCAAGATCTCTCAGATTTCCCTCTCCTCCCATGCTTCATCTTGCTGCGTATTATTTATAGCGTTAAAAATATACCTGGATCCAGAAGTGGCAAGTTAAAGAAATCCTATGCCAGACCCAGCGGGTACCAACAGCAGAACTGGCTTAAACTCTAAGTTCTCTGGTTTAGTTACACACAGCAGACACTGCGTTACTCACCCTCTCGCCCTTCCAACAACATCTTTCTTCTCTAACCAGTTCTGACCTTCTTTGTACAAGCCTCGATCATCGACTTCATTATTATCACCTTTCGTCAGGAATTTGATGTTCCCATTTTCTCTAGAAGGCAACGAGTGACCAACTAAATACCGCTTCATTTCAACACCTCGATTAACAGTGACAAAGCACAACCGAGATGAGAAGTGCGACAAGCTGAGATAAGAATGTTGACTTCCAGCTCTGCTTGTTTAGCAAACACCAGTAAATCATCAACATCATAACATCAACACCATCTTTCCCTGCTGTTCCAAATGAACAGAGTAGCTCATGGTACGTTTTGAACACGACATAATTTAACTCCTGCCGAAAGAAAACCTGCCCCGTTTCATTCCCTGGCACACGCACAGGGGACACCCACAAGGCTTCAGGTCAACACTCCCATTTCAGTACAGTTACTCAGTTTGCAGTCTTCAAAGTGATTCTTCCCGAGAAGCTGCTAATTGCAAGCAATGGCATCGAGAAACAAGGAGGTTTTATGAAGACAAATGAAATACTAAAATAAAAAGAGAGAATTTGAAAGAGGTAGTTCCTGGATATACACATTTGTGTCAAAAAAGCCTTGAAGAACGGCTACTGAGGAGTAAGATAAACACCTTCAGTTCACAGCCAGGACTTCTGAGGAGCAAATAAGTCAATGTTTGCACCTCCAGGTCAGCTTTTTGCAGTAATTAGGAGCACAACTGCATCTCTTTCAGAAGGAACTGCTTATGGTTCCAGGCACACGCAATAAAGGTAAAACCAAGTAATCTCCCTGCCGCTTTTCAGCATCGATCGCCGTTAGCTTTGTGACTGACAGACACAAAAAGAACAAGACCCTCTTCTTTCACTCTAAGTTAAATCTCTTCTCTGGAAAACTTGAGTTAGCAAAGCTCATGTCCACGTCAGACTCCATCTACAACTTTGAATCTCCACCTTCTGTCAGAGATTTGCTATTAGAAGTAGCTATTTCTCATAACTAAAGCCCCAATTCCACACAAGCCAGTACAGAATTGGACTCTTCTCCCATCCGCATTGCTACCGTTGGCAAAACAGCCTGTACAGCTGGTGTTACCAGACTCCTCTGTGGCAGAGTTTTAGCTACATCGAACCTCAGCAGGTTCCCTGAGGGACAGGAGCCAGGGTCTCAAGAAGCTGTGCACAGAACTGGGACAGATGTGGATCACACCCTAGAGAGGAGTTTTACCTTACAGCAAATCTCAGAAAATGCCACCAAATTAAAACGTTAGTGAAAGTCAGAGTGAAAGCAGCTATGCTTAAAAAGAAGAAAAATGCCAAGTTGCATTACTTTTCATGTATTTTGATTACTCTGTGAACTATTGGAATGTCTCTGCCTTCAACTTTAAAAACAACTATTTCACCAGCTCTGATTGGGTCATCGTGGAAGTTTGTTAAGAACAACAGGTCTCCCCTGTGAAATGCTGGTTCCATGCTGCCACTGCAAACATAAAGAGAGAGAGGCTGTTAGCTTTATGGCAAATGAAAGAACCACCACGAAAACAAAGAACATTTAATCCTCACAGATAAACTCACAATTTTAACTGAAACCTGTAGCTTCGCCTGTTCAGTAGCACTACAGACATTGATCACAGGCTGAGCCTCAGCAAGTCCCGAGCTGAGCCAGCCTACAGAAGGCTTCCTCACTGCCTCACGGGAAGGAAGAAATAAGCTGACAGTTTCCTGATAAAAGGGCTTTTATTGTAATACAATTTGAAAATACAAACACATATGGTAAAAACAGAAATAAAATAAATAAATTAACAAATAGACCAGAAACTGTTTGATGGCTTCTGGAAGTGCAACACTCGCTTTCTTCAGGAGAGTACAGAATGACACAGGACTATGTGTATTTCTATGAAAGTAGAATTATTTCTTTGGAATCTTAACACCCATACAGGGAGTAGTATCCCTAGACTGCAACATGTACACGCTCGAGCAGCTTAGCTGTTAATTAAGTGCACAAAACTAGGTTTCATGTTATCTACTGCTTCTACAAACTTCAGTGAAAACTAGGCTGAAATTACACAAGCAGCCTTTGCTGAGTGTCCAAAACCAATTAGGAAATAAGGGCAGGAGTACTTCTTAAAGTAGGTAAAATTTCAAACTCCAAATCTATCCCAGGGGGAAGGGGAGGAGATAAAGGACAACAAGACCTTTAACAAGCAAGCCTTGACTCACCTGAGCACCACAACAATCGGGCTTTCACTCCCAGTAATGACGATCAGCCCTTTCCATATCATGAGGGCGGAAGACACTATCATCGCAAAATTTAGGACTTGGTAATACAGCTATGTGAAACAACCAACAAAAAAAAACGTTTTGAAAAGTTACTGGGTTGTATTTAGAAGCACAATGTAGAATCTCAGCCCAAACGCTTCAGTGAATCACAATCTGGGCACGTGGGCTTTCACGTCACCGGTCTTACGCCCTCCCTCCCACCCGGTTATTTTCACACTCACACAGTCATGACAAAATAAAGA
>VXBW01004813.1:67154-105023 GCA_013400375.1 Thinocorus orbignyianus
CCAGCCCCGAGCCCCAGCCACAGCGGCCGCCGGCACCGCTCTGCTCCACGGGAGTTGTAGTCTCCAGCCGCCGCTGCCCCGCGGGCTGCCGCCGCCGCTAGGACTACAACTCCCAGCATGCACCGCGGCAAAAGGCCTTGCCTTTGGACCCGTTTGCTGCGTGTGCGCGGCCCATTGGCGGGCGGGGCCAGCGGGNCTTTGAGGTCTCTTCCAGCTCTGACCATTCTATGATTCTGTGATTTTGTCCAGGGCACAAGCCCACACTCAGTTCTGAGCCCCTTTGCCTGTCTATTGATTATTGTGCCGAATCCTGGACAATGCCTGCGCTCACCTGTTGCCCAGGGTGAGGCAGGGGAAACACACCAGGAACACGCTTTTTGCCCTTTTCCACCGATGCCAGGAATCACCCAAACTTCCCTGGGAGGCTCCGTTATTTCACCATTTGGACGATTTAGATTTTTAAAGGTTACATGTATTTTGAAACCTTCCCCTTCTCCAGTTGTTTGACTTTAATATTTGTACAGCAGATCTTGTGGAGCTCTGCAGCTGGAAAATGATGCTCATTTTTCGGTACACAATCAAATGTAGCTCTTGACATTCCGGCTGATTTGCCAGAACCTTTGCAAAAGCCCAGGTGCCAGCGCTGCCCGTGTGTGTGGTGTTTGCATCGCAGCTCTTTGTTTTCAAAGTGCTTGGTCGGGGCTAAACAGGGAGCCCCTGGGGTGGGGAAGGCAGGTGAGCGGGCAGAGCCGGAGGAGAGCGTTTGCAGCCGCTCGGGACAGCACAGAAGAAATGCCCCAGTTTGGTTTTCTTTAACCGTAAGCAGCACGGTGCTCCTGACACCTCCTCCTGTTCCTTTTAACCAGAGGAACCCTTCAGGACCAGGTGTCTTCATCTTCAGATGTTGTCACTCCGCGTTTTCACCCAGCATCGCAGAGCTGAGCAAAGCTGCTGGGTCTCCGCACCAGCCCCTGGGCCTGATTCCCCTCAGTTGATCAGAAAAATCAGTCTCTGAATGTTACAGCATTCTCTGAGCCACAAAGCCCAGCTGAGGATATGGGCCGGGAACCTAACGCTGACTCCTTTGCCTCCTTCTGCAGGAAAGCAGAAGTTTCTGACAAGTTTCTGCTGGGAATGCTGATGGGTCTCCTGCAGCAGCCACAGGGGGTCTTAGGGACCTCCTTCCCCCTTGCTCTGTGGTTTGGGGGCCTCTTTCCCCCTCACTCTGTGGTTTAGGGACCTCCTTCCCCCTTGCTCTGTGGTTTAGGGGCCTCTTTCCCCCTCACTCTGTGGTTTAGGGACCTCCTTTCCCCTTGCTCTGTGGTTTACCTGCAGCTTTGTTGTCTTCAGTGCTTCGGTCCTGTTCATTTTGACACACACAGCGTCCATCCTCTGCCCAGCTGAAGGGCTGCTTTTTCTTGTCTGTGACAAACAGTGAGTGGAAAATGGCCCCGGGCGCACACCTTGGCTCTTAAAAGTGATTTCTGCAGCATTCAGCTGCATCTGTTAGACCACACATCACATAGTTCTGGGCAGTACCCCACGCTTCAACTCTGAAATCCCATTAAGGGTCTTTAAAATTGGGCTCCCAGAGGGACCTATCCTGGTGGAAATGGAGGCTTCCCCGTTCTGGGTTATTAAGCCTCTCTCTTTTGAGAGGCATTTTTTTTCAAAGGAAAATCTGTGCATACAGATTACAGATTACCTGTTACTAAACTTCACGATTTATTTGTTTTACCAAAGTGTATCTGCAGCTCTTCCATTTCTTGCCGCCTCAGTATTCTTGAACTACTGATGACTTTTGCACGGTCTCTTCTGCCTTCTGGAACTGCGTTCCCCGTGGAGATGAGCGGTGCTGCGCCAGCAGCCAAGCTGCCTGATGATAATAGTCGTTTACTCTGCTCTTTGCTTGGCCTGCGCTGAAGAATGGAGGCTAAAACACTGCCGAGGAAAATGGAGAGGAGATGACACACGTGATGGCACTTGAAGACTCGACTCACAGCACCAGATAGATGCTCTGGCCGCTGGGCACTGAGTTGAGTGGGGAGGAATTTGGCCTCCGGCCGCAGAGGCTGCGATTCGATGCTTGAGCTTTGACTTTTATGAGCATTTGGGAATTACACGAGCGGAGCGTCTCATGTGTGGGAAGCATCGCGGTGAGGTGAACCGTCGGCGGCAGTGCCGGTGATGAAGAGATGTTTCTCGGCGTACGAAGGGCTCTGTATGTAAATGTAATGACCAAGCAGTATTTTGAGGCAGTAGCTCCTCCAATTACAGCCTGATTGCAGCCACCAGGGACGGCTCTGCATCTTAACGGAGAAAGTGGCAGTCACTTAAAGCAGGAAATATGGCTCTGCTTGACCTTCGGTATCAATCTGGGCGGCAGAGCCGGGGCAGCGTCGGGTGGAGGGGCTGGGGGAGAGCGACACTGATAATGCAGCACGTCCACGGCCCCGCCGCCACATTAGAGTCGCTGAATGCAAAGTAGCAGAATTTGAGAATATAAAATAAATGAAGTGGATAAAGGCTTCTGCCAAATCACATTAGGGGAGCATATCTGTGGGGGATACAACGCTCAGATTCTTTTGCTAATAGTCACATTACTGCTCCAAATGCATTTTTTCCTTCCAAGTAGAAACCAGGGGGGTCAGAGAAGAAAACTGCCTGCCTCCAGTCCATTCTCCAGATGGATTTGGGTCATTTCCACTGTCTTCCAACCCTCCCCCCCGCCCCGTGGCAGAGGATGAGAGGGGGTGCTTTGGCACAAGGGCTCTGCTCTCGCCCCTGGTGGCATCAGCACCCCCTGGGTGATGGCTTCAGCGGGGACAGGGATCTCCAGATGGGTGGGGATCTGCCACCCCCTCTACAGCACCCAGTTTGGATGCGAAGCCCAGGGCTGTGGAGCAGGCAGGGCTTCTGCCTGCTCTGCTTGCCACGTTTGCTGCTTCTTTCTCTGTTCTCCCACCCTTCATCCTTCCGGGCGCCGAGACAGGTAACCTTTTAGTAATAATCTGAAATTCAAATACAAAGAATTGACTCCTGAACTGCTCTAATATTTGACAAAGGGTTTAAAATAAAATAGGTTTTCCTGTGTCCCGTTATTGGCCTGGCTGCTGCGTGTGCGTGCTAGGTGTACTGAGAGAGGTAATATTAACAGAATGAAAAGGTCAGAGTTATATAAAAATCCTTTAAAGCTAAATAGACCTGCCGTTCTGAATTCCCCACGGACGGGCAGAGGCAAAGAGCCGAGAACGAACCTCTGGGAGGTCGAGTTGTGCGCCTGTGAAACGCGCTCCAGAAAGAATAACTCCCCCCAGAGGGGTCTGGAGGGCTCTGGGGGGGCCGTGTTTGAGGGCTGGGCTCTGAGACCAGGCTTAGGTGCCACCAGCAGGGAAGATGGGCGCTGTCTGGGCTGTGGTGGCTGGCAGGTCCCAGCCCTGTGCCACGGGGGCTGCGCTGGTGGCTGTCCCTGGGCTGGGGGTGGCAGCAGGAGTGGCTGTGGCCCCCATCCTGGTCAGGCCGTTGTTCTCCAGCCTGGAGAGAGGCCTCAGCAGGCAGCACTCCTGGCTGGAGAGCAGGAGGGCTTGAATGGGAATGCAGCGGGAGGAGAGACTCGTATTTAGCTACGGACACGGACACACGTGCCTCCCTGGGGGGGGACAGCCCCCTGCTTTTGTCCGGGCAATGGGAGTGAAGCGGCCACAGAGCGACACCAGGGCTGTGCTCGTCTGCCCAAACGCTGCCCCAGCCTTAACGAGCCTTTCTCTTCTCATCCGCCGCCGGAGCAGAGGCAAACGGTCCCTTTCCCACCTCACGGGGCTGAACAGGTTTAATCCGTTACTGCCAAGTCCTCAGAAGAAAGGAGGTGGAGAAAGGAGTGTTGGTGTCGTCGTCGTAACTGACTGTCGGTGTCACGCTAATTGAAAGCAAACAGATACAGAAGGAAAACCCCCACTGACTGGAGGAGCTGGAGGACAAGGCAAGAAATGAGAAACACGGCAATATTAATTGTCACACTAAATCCCCCCTGTCCCCTGGGGTCTGGTGTTTGGAAAAAGCTGTGCTCCTCAGAAGGGCTCCCTCTCTCCTCGCCCAGTCAACACGTTCCTGCCTGCAAAGAGGAACCAGTACCTGGAGGAAAAGTCACACTCCCCTGCCCTGCCTGGGTGTGTACAAGCTCTGTCATAAAACACATCTGGAGATTCCAGGGCAGTTCAAGACCCACCATCCCTTAAGCCTTTCATGAGATCAGTAGGAGAGAGAGAAATTGATCTTCCAGTTAAAACCGCACAGAGCCAGCGGCTGAGGGGCTGAGCTCCCCTCGCTGGCTGGGGCAAAGCACACGTGGTGCCAGTGGCAGTGGGGCACCCAGGAGCTGGGCTGTGACCGTGATTTCACATCATGCCCAACAGCTTTCAGATGCCTTGTCACTACCTGGTAGCATTTTCCCTCCTGGCAGCACCACCGCTGACCCGAGCCACCGGCTGACAGCGTCCCTTGCAGGTACAAGAGAGAACAGGGAGAAGCAGCAGCAGTATCAGTAATGGCTGTGAAAATTTAACTTCTATTATCCGTTGACTGTACACGAAACCCCATTCTGCATCGTGACAACTCCTCTGCTGCCCAGCTGAGAGTGCACACCAACAAACCAGCGCCGAGGAGGAACACGGGCGACGGAGAGGACAGCGATGGCAGCGCACGTCAGCACCCGGTGCGACGGGGAGGATGAGGAGGACGGGAAAGGACCTCACCACCGTCCACGTGCTGGGAACGTAAACGGGGTAACACACATCTACCAAGAAAGCAAATGAAGAGTGGGGATGAAGGGAGAAAGCAGAAGTAAGGTTCCCCCTACGCAATCTCCAGAAGTTTTACAGAGCTGGCTGAGAAGGACCCACAATTTTCCAACACTTGCATTTTTTAAAACTGTTAAAATTTAATGATAAATAAGAGAATCTCACAGATCTTTAGGGGCAAAATGCTCCACATTTATTTACATATGAAATGCGTTTAATACAGTTGTAATGGACGTGGTGTGTAGTAACATCTGACAGCAGCAAGACTTTTAAGGAACCGAACAATTACTACCGCGTACCATGCAGCTATCTATATATACACAAGTTGTTTTAAAAAAAAGTACAAAATTTTTTTCTCAGGGATACATACAAGGTATAAAATGCAAAAACCAAACCAAAAATATAACTCTCACAGAGAACTATATATGAAAGGGACAGAATGGTACCTCTGTACTTTGTGAAAGCGTGATCAGTGATATTAACACAGTCTGAAAGGGCTGAAGGAGCTTCACGTGGTCCGTGCGGGAGCCGAAGGCCCTGGTGACCCCCCGGGCCGGAGCGGGGGCGTCAGGAGGGCTGTGGCTGCGAGTGACACCGAGCACCAGAACGTTTGGCTTTAGCACAGGGAGCTGGGACGCACCAGCCCCTCTCGCAAGGGAACGCTATTTTCTTCCAATAGCCAGAGAGAAAGGAAAACACATAATGCCGTGTATTCGCTTCTACGTAGTGTTCAATAAATTACATGACAAAAAAATCATCATTATAAACCTATTCCTCTAATTACATCCCGTTTGTTAAATCCAGAGCAGCCCAGCCCTTTGGTAACAATCTGAGCTTTGATCACGAGCACCTGATGGTGTAAAAAAAAATCACTTCACGATACAGAGAGTTGTGTACTTATACTTTTCCAAAGTACTTTATCCCTCTGGTGCTGCCACCTAAAACCAGCACTGCATTTGACATGTGCAGCATTACTCTTTTTTCTTTAAATATATATATTTAAGAGAAAGTTTAAAAGCTTCCTTAGCCATTTAGAAGCCAAGTTCTTAGAATTTGAAGTCTCCCCTTAGCTGGCCTGCCCTCCCTGCACCGCCTCCCGATGCACACCCGCTGGCTACACTCAAATCAGAGTTTCCAAGAGCCCAAGGAACCGCCCCGCATTCAGAACTCTGTTTAAAAGAAACTTATTAGAAAAAAAACAACCAGAAACAAAACTGGAAAACCCCAAATTTTCCACTAGATACCAATACAAACACATAACAAAGAGTATAAAAGTTATCAGTTTAAATATATACAAACCTTTCAACTCAAATACTGCTTCAATGGTTCGAGGGCACAGACAAGGAGGTGAAGGGCACACTTTGATGCAGAATATATTGCAACAGCCTGAACGGTACTGGTAACACTATTATACCTGGAGCCTTCCGTAGCAAAAATGTCATTAGGATTCCAATGTGGAGAGAGATTCCTGCGTCCCAGATGACCCCATCATTTTTCGGCCGAACTCATCCTTTTCGACTTGATGAAGGCCATGCCGTGGGTCCTCATGTGGGTGTTTAAGGCTGCTTCAGTTTCGAACGTCTTTGCGCACACTTTGCACCTCCTGTCTGAGGCCGAGCTGTCGGCCGACCCCTCCTCCTGGCTGGGTTTGTTCTCCTGCTGGTTATCCTCCCCGGAGCCGTTCTGTTTGGATACGGGCTGGGGCTCCTTCAGCTTGTGCACGATGAAGAGGTGCCGGGAGAGGGACACGTGGGACGTGTAGCAGAGTCCGCACTCCCGGCACTGGTAGGAGGAGCCGTCGGATTTGTGCTGAGGAATGTGTTCGTGAAACTGGAGGAGATTTTCTGTGGTAAAGCCACACACGGCGCACTTGTGAACTTTAAAAACGTTTATCTTGAGCTTCTTCAGCGGCTGAGTGATGGCACCTCGCGGAGGCCTGAACTCCAGCACCGGTTCTTCCAATTTCCGCTTTGGACTAGGAACCTAAAAAAGCCCAGAAATGGTACATCATGGGAGCAAAACCAGGCAGTTCCGTCTGCAACTACTTGTGACCTGCAAACATTAAAAAGCTGGGCTCTGCAGACTATCAGCCGAGGAACTCTTCAGCACTACCTTCTGGAACCCCCTTTTAGTTACTTACTATTAATTCCTGCCTGAAATCTGGCTTGACAGATCATCTCCTGGTTGCTAATACCCAAACAAACACACTGCCAAAGGACGAATCAATGTGCCCGATTTTAAAAACTAATTAAACTGATAGTTTTTTATATTGGCTCTGTTCTTCTGACAGAAGGATTTCTCAAGAATCCCCTGCATCCCACGGGAGCTCAGAAATGCTCCGTGATGATTACACGGACAACGTTTCTAGCTGCTGTATTGTCAACACCTAAGTAAGACGAGAGTACGTTGGGCTGAAAGAGAGTCCTGGAAAGGACAACAGGACATCTTAAAGAGGTATGTTTGTGTCTCTGCTGTCAGCTCTGGCTGAAAAGTCTGCACAGGTGAAATTCTTTATTATATAGAGCCCAGAACACTCTACAAATGTTGTTAATTTCTGCCTGTAACGAGTCTTTTCTGGGGGGCTCTGCTTCACAGAAGCTCGGACATTTATGGGGTCAAAATACCTGCACCTACTTAAAGATGCAAACCCCCAAAAATTCACTCTCAGGGAGGGAATGAATCTTCTGGGTGATTACCTTTGTGTCTTCTTTTACTTCCCTTTCTTCCATATTGGCCGCTTCAGTCATTTCCTTCACATCCGGGTCCTTAATGCCGTGCATCAACTGAATGTGTTTCTCCAACATCAACCGCTTGGTGAAGGTCCGTCTGGAATCCGGGCAGTGCCTACACGAACAAGAGCAGACACACACGGATTCAAACGTCGTGCCTAACCAAAGACTAGGTGGAAGAATGTAAACAGGACTAGTAAACAAATCCAGAGGATCCATTAAGGCCAGCAACAATGTTTGTTCGCTCAATTGCAAAGGAATTCGACCAGCAGCTGGTTCGGTTGGTTTGCATGCTGTTTCGTAATAAATGAAAGCAGAACTCACGAGCAGGTGTAAACTTTCCTAATGCCTTTGTGCTTGATCCGATTGTGACGACATAAACTGTGGGATGAACTGAAAGATTTGTCACATTGTCGACATGGATGTTTCTTCATTTGCTTCAAAAAAAAAAAAAAAAAAAAGACAAATGCATTCACTAAAAAAGCTCAGTAGAAGTGGTGCTTGTTGTCAAACAACAGGAAAGAAACGTGACTTATTCTACTACAAACATGATTATGGTTATTCTACTACAAACACGATTTTATTCTACTATTCCAACTGAGGCCACGGACCAAAAGCCTTGGATCAACGTTTGAAACTGAGCCCTTCTTGAGTCCATCCAAGACCTGCCCCCATGTTCCAAAGCACTCGATAGCAAAGATTTTCTTCACAGAATAATGTCATGGGTCACTTATTCTTACCTTCTGAGGAAGTGACCGATTCCTAAAGAGAAGAGATGCACAATAATCCAGATGGACACTTTAATATGCCACAAGCTGTTCTCTAGTGCCTAATATTAATAAATAATACAGAATTCTCAACCCTAACCACTCGGTGATGTCTGGAACGGCCAGAGCAGCGAGATGAGAGACCAAAATCACACAGGGTGTGAGGGAAGGAAAGAAAAGCCGTTCCGAAAGGTCACTCCCCAGACATGAAGCAGCCCGTTAGGGAACACGACGCGGGAATTTTACTGGGGATGGTCAACACAGGGCTGTCAGAGACGCAGCGCTGCCCAGCCTGGGCTACCTCTCCACACTGAAAGGCCAAATAAACCAAAACCAAATCAACATATTTTGCTCTTAAATCGTTAAAGGGGAAAACCTTACAGTGTGTACAGACGGTGCACTCTCATTAATGCTGCTGCATTAATCAATATGTCTGGCAGTATGCTTATGACTGCACCGCTCCGGGGAGAAGTTCTACAATAAAATGGAATGTGAGGTGATGTTTGGGCTTCTGTGGAGAGCCAGCCCTGACCTGAGCTGCAGGAACACGCAGGCTCAGCCCAGGTCTCTGCTGAGGCCACCGTGTGGGGTGGACACAGCCAGGATTTCCTCAGGAAAGCAGCAGGAGGAGAGTGCTCGGCAAGACCCCGTCCCTCCCAGGGCACGGTGGGTAACATCTGTGACACCACACTCTTCCTAAACTTGTTGGGAAGATTCCAGAGAGAGACCCAAATAGGATTTTGGCTGTTTTAGTCTCTGCAACAGCAGCCAAACTCAGAAGAACTAAGAAATCAGCTCTGTAATGGGGTGCAGGAGGACCTGCTGTACAGCATCTGTACCAGGAGAAAGAGGATGTTGAACTAGATGCACAGCAAGTCAATTCCTGATTAGAAAACATGTGTCCTTCCACAGAAACACTCTCAGAAGCAGACACATGCGATGCACTCTGAAGCCAGGAGCTGCCCAGAGCCTTTAGAACCACCCTTTGCCTGGGCTAGGAACATTTTTAAATTATTTTTAACAGCAGGTTTCAGATGAGGCAGAGTCACACTGAGGTGGTTCCAAATTCTCCTACCCTGCAGCTGGCTTACCTCCAACCAGCTCAGGAAGAGGACAACGTGAGTCTGTCTGCACAGAGATTTCCCAGTCAGGCCTGGGAAGGGAAGACTCTATCCAAGGAGGCAATACCTCCCTGTGAACACCTCTGATTAATTCAGCTAAGAAGGGTTACAGCTCCAGACCTTCACTCTGATCCTGCACAAGCAGCAATTACAAGTTTGAAACTAATTATCTTCAAATACCTTCCATGATACTGGACTTTGTGAATGGCTCATGAATTGCTTAATCAAGATGCTTTCCATCTTGAAATTCTGGTACCGCACGAACAAGTCTACAACTAAGTAAGAGCATGTGGATTTTCTCAGTAGAGCTATGTCAAAAATGACAAAAACTAAGCAGCCAAAGAGAGAAAGATGAACTAGATACAAGAACAAAGAAGAGTAAGAATAGAGCTAAAGGAATTCTTTGCAAAACCACAACCAAACTTGGAAAGAAGTGACTTCATATTTCAGGCTTAGTTCACTCGCTTGTCACTGGGTGTTACTCACTTACCTTTCCATGTTCTTTCCTCATGTGAGAGATGTAGACGTCTCTCTGAGTGAAGAGCCTGTCGCACTCCCAACAAGTCCAGCCAGGATTGGCCACTTTTTTAGGCTCCGCTTTCTTCATGGGAGATGGAGATTTCTTCTCCAACTTTTCTGTTCCATTGACAGATTTTGTGTCCTCTTTGTTGTGACTGGCTGAGTTCTGGGTTGTGGGTTTAGTACTGAGAGGCAGATTGATTCCCAGGTTTGGTGGCCCCTCAACACTCTTCAGGGTTCCATGCATAGACTACAATAAAAGAGAGAAAAAAAAGTACAAACTAACATAGATGTATACGGTCGTATTGACAAAACACAAAGACCCTCTCAATCAAAAGCCTTCAGTTACTCCTTTGTCACACTACTGTCAGATCACATTCTTAACTTAAAGCAACATGATTAAGTAAAGGCAAGACCTAGCATAAAGAGAAACCGCTAACAGCACTACCAGACACCATGTGGAGCTAAAGAGAAGTGTTCTTCAGTGGCTAGACATTTCCACCAAAAAAAGGAGGAGAATGTTCACGTTAGGTTTAAATTGCTATTTAATAGGGAGGAAAAAAGAGCCCAAGAGGCACTTTGTGTTAAGTTTAATTCCTTGCTTTACTTACCTAACATTAGTCGAGCATCCTGCTTTCAAACTCTGTGACTAGAGATTTCCAAGTTGAAAAGATTTTTACTGACAAATGTTGACTGGGCACACTGGTAAACAAGACAACAGGGCTCTGCCGCTAACAGCCCCTGGAGGCAGCGGGGTGCAGGGCTGGTGGGGTCCTCACGCTAGGGGACAGCTGAGAGGTGCCCACCAAGCTGTTCTCAAGCACCCTGCAGCTCTCAGGCAGTGATGCCTCCTCACTGATTCACTTCCAGACTTCAGGTAAGCTATCGGTAAGAAGGAAGAACTCTCCCACCTTCTCCTTCCCCGGCACTTTGCAGCCTGTGTCACACGCTGGCGGCACCTGAGCCTACCACAAAGGTGAGCAGTTGAGGAAAACCTGGCCTTCAGACTAGCCATCCCAAACGTGACTGCTCTTCCTACGGGTAATCTCAGAAACAAAACCCCATTGCATGCATTCTCCACTCTGAGAATGTAAGAATACAAATCTGATGCTTCAGGATGAAGTTCCTTCGTAAATTCTCTGGCTTTCGGGACTACACACTGTCTCTACAGCAAGTATCAGCCCCACCTGTAGAACATGCTCTTTTATTTAACAGCTTTGAAAAGAAAAGCCAGTAATTAAAAACCTGAAATGCTATTAAACCCCAAAGCACGCAGGCCTGGCTCTGGCTCTGAGAACAGACTAAAGCTGTGCAGGGCAGGAGGGGGCCGCCTTTAGTCTCCCACTGCTCCAGGATGAAAGCCACAGGAAAACGAGACATCCATTTTGCCAAGAAGCATTCACATCTGCAGGAATTATTCTAGGTTATTTTTTGCAGCTTTAAATAACCTCCTTCTGAGCTTCTCTCTATCCCTTTCTGTTCTATTTTCAGCCAGGTCTTCTCTGCCTTGATGGCTGATGTCTAGCCACACCAAACAATTACTTCTTGTGCTGAGCTCTGCCCTTGTCTGGCACTCGTCCTCTCCACGAGTCCTTTCTGTGTTTATCTGCACCCTGTCACTGGTTTTTTCATTTCCCCTTAACTGGGGCCTAATCTGCCCTTGTCTGCTGCTGTCTCTACTGCTACACACATATCCTGAAGATGAAAGTGTGAGCAATTCTGAATAAAAGCAGGAATACTGTTACTGCACGTGTATGCTCTCATCCCCTAACGGCATTCTCAAAAACGCCTGACTCATACATAGTGAAACAAACGAGTTGAAAGTACAAATACTGGCAGGGAACACTAAAGCCAGACAAGGACCACTGAAGGGATCTGGCAGAAATGGGAGACAGCTCTTACAGCAAATAAGAACTAGTTCCGAAATATTTCTGAATGTTTGAGATTGCCTTTAAGAGCAACTCTTTTCTCAACACTTGTGATCCTGGTTTCAACACACCTTCAGAGCTGAGACTAAGCTGCAGAAGGATGGTGTTAGCCAACAAGAAAGCCGGCTGGTTCTCCACTGCTCTACACAAATTTTACTAAGTCACTGTGTGTCACTGCAGGAGAAACCCTCTGACTTAAGCGCTGCTGTCCCAGGCTGAGATGCTTTGCAATGCTGCAGGTACCTTCAGCTGCTGCCAGGCACTGCATCTTGCTCATGAGGTGTAAGAAATTCGGCACTGCTAACGGATTTGGCACATGTAACAAAGTAAGGCAGCGTATTTCAAACACACAGCTGACAAACTACAGCCAGGGGACTGCTGACTCTTAATAACACCATTTGCAAGGATGACAGTGAATCTTCTTCAGTTACGTGGGCCTTTCTTAGAAAATCCACCTGGAATTTTTTTTCAAAGCTTGTATGTGTTCCTGTTCACGACCTACGGAATGCAGTGCAGAGAGATATTCCTCCTAGACCAAACCCCAGCATTCAGAGAGAAAAAGCAAGTTAGAGATGACATCAGATACACATAACATTTTAACATTTGAGAGCATTATTCACAGATTACTCTTTTGGAATAATTAAATCTCTCTCTCAGCAGTCGCCTTGTTGTTCTCTGCCTTTTTACAGTACTTTCTCACAGCATACATTGCATGACACATGGTATCTAGGAAGGAAACAAGAGAAGATGCCTACACACCTTGATATGATCCATCATAAGCTGTTTCTGTGCATATAGGAGAGAACAGTCTGGACACTTGAAAACAGACACCTTCTGGTTTTCAATGTGCTGATCAAAGTGGCGATAGAGCAAAGGTTGTAGAGTAAACACAGTGTCACACATAGAGCATTTATATATTATTCTAAAAACAGAAGTACAATAAACAATGTCAGTCACGTTGATGATCTATTTGCAAGAATCATGATGTTAACTTTTTTTTCTCAGCAGAGATAAGGTCTGACACGTTTAAGCAATCATTTCACACTGCCCGGAAAAAGTTACAATTAAACTAATTCAAAACATCCTCCAATTTCAAAATGCGGGAGCAGTAGAAAAAAACAAACAGCAGAATGGAAAAAAAAAATCATTAAAAAGTGCAAAGAAGCAGCCAGAAAACAGCAGCATACGCCAGTCACACATATAATACACAACATCTGCTCAGGATACTCTGACAGTCACACGCCTTCAGTCTCTGACCTCACGTGGTAACTAAAGGACAGCGAACCTGTTCCAGGTGGCAAAGGCAACGTGTTTTAAGGGACCATAATTGGTAACACACCTCGAGATCAATTTCTCTTTGGTCGTGTATATGGTTGGAAACTCCTGGCCGCCAAGCCTGCACCCTGCTAACGCTCTGAGGCTGAAACTTCACAGGATGGTGTTTCCCTTTTTGCAGCTTTAAGCCTTTAAGCATCTATCAAAGCAACGCAGGGAAACAGATACCTACTTCTTTGTTAACTAGTGTAAGTACCGGCCACTAAAAGCGCAGTCCCTGCAAATGAGGATGATAGCCAAAATTCTGCATCGCAAAATCCTGTAACACACGATGCTAAGGACATTCTTCAACTTGGAAACAGCTGTATTTGTAGCAGAGCCTCGTCAGGGGTCTGTCCAACAGGCAGAAACCACAGGGGAAGCAGAAACACAACCCTCTGATCTAAACGCTGCAGCAACTGCTACCTGACAGCAGTCTGAAGCTGGCTGCATTTTGCTGATGATTTTATAATGAAAAGTATCGCTTCAGTTTCATTCCAGGTAGTTATTTACTTGACAGTTTGCTTGTTGTTTTTGCTTATCTGTATGTTTGACAGTATTAAGAAGGATTTCCCTGGCAACTGAAGGTGAGTAAGAAGATCAGCCTTTCAAACCGCAACCCGAGAATGTACCTGGCTGTAAGTAATAAATAATTCTGGCCTTTCAGAAACATCACACTTCTTGCTCACTTGGAAAACGAAGGAAGGGAAATTAAATGACACGTGAAAGAGAAGTGACAAAGAAATCTGCTGCAATGATGGGAGGAGCGAGCAGTGTGACCCACCAGCAGCGGTGCTGCTGCAGAGCAAGCTCAGCTCGCCTCCAAGAAACCCCAAACAGCTCCTGATCCCACCCGCTCCAGGGTCAGCTCTGGCCTCAAGAATCACTTCTCATTAAAACCAACCTAACACAAACCCTGCTTACTGGAACGATGAGCTGGAGTTGACAAGGACAGGGACGGTGCTCCCGTGTCCAAGGCATTCATGGAGCCCAAATACTGGAAATAATGAAAACTAGTACATTGCACAGAATCACAGAATGATATTAACTACAAAAAGTACTATTTTTTTGTGCTGCATCAAGTGGTCCCAGCCCGTCAGATACGCTAAGATCAACCTGCCACTGCACTGCGTCCTCTGACGGCCACAAGCCACGGCTGGAACCAGTCACCTCCGCTGGAATGATTTCAGGTCTGTAGCTCATGAATTTATCATCGCAGGGTTACAGAATTTCATCAAATGAACTATGTTCCACTACATGCTTCAGATTGTTACTGTAGCTGGAGTAAGGAACAGCAGACTACGGAATGCTGAAGTGGCACCAAACCTTTTTCAAACGCACTTTTTCACTTTTCAAAAATCCCCTTAACAAATTCACTATTATCTCAGAATAAATACAGAGGTTACCTAAGAGGAAAATAACATCATATCACAGGAAAGATGTTTAGCCTTCTGCAAGCTTCTGTACCAGACTATGGTATTTCTTCCCAGATTTTTTTTTTTCTCCTTAAAAATGGTAATTGGAGGATAATACACTTTGTACCAGTGGTACAGTACGTATCCATAATTTGACTTGATAAACAAGAACTTTAAAAATATCCATTCCTATGAAGTTACACTGTTTACTGAAAGAAGAACATCACATATAAGCTTTGGTTTCCCATAAAACCCAGGCAGCATCTCTGCAAAGCTCTCTCCCGCAGCACACCTACGCTGAACGACAGGACAGCCATCCATTTCTCCGTGCCAAAATAATCTCATTTCATCCCACTGAGAACCACTGCACAGAAACTTCATTTCTCATGCCCAAAATAGTTTCCTGTAGCTGTTCTGAAACTCCCATTTGCAACGTAATTGCAAATCACAAGGTTCCAGTAACTGCCAGAGGCATTTTCAAATAAAAGCCAGTTCCTGTAAACAGCGAGGCGTGCACAGGGCAGAGTCCCTCGGGACGGGACTGTTCCCAGCCCACGGCGCTGGGACGTGTGTTGGGCTGCACCTCTGTGATGGCTGGAGGAACACCTTGATGCCAGCCACTCAACATCTGCCAGACAGGGAGCTTGGAGACTCACGCTCAAGGGTCGGACACCTCTGACACACTCAGTGAGACCTCAACAGCTTCACTTTCCAAAGAGAGGCAGCTACTGTACCCTTCACCTGTTTTCAAATGTTTACTTCAGAAGAACAAAAATTTACCTGAGCTTCTGTGCTGGTATCTACAGTGTCATACGACTATTATATCCCTTCTTTCCAGTAATGAAGCTGTTAAGCTTCCAAATGAAGGACGGTCCCATGCAATGGAGACACCAGTCAATACAATCCAGTAAGCCAGCAGCAGCAGACCGGTCAAATGCGAATGTATCTCCTCAAATCCAACAGCCCTTGTCAGCTCTGCTCTGTGCTGGTCAAGCCACGGCTGGACCACCATGTCCAGTTCTGGTCCCCACAACTCAAGAAAGACACAGACAGACTGCAGAGGGTCCAAAAGAGGACCACCAAGATGATCAAGGACTGGAGAACCTGCCCCGCAAAGAAAGGAGGTGGGCCCCTTGTCCCTGGAGAAGGTTCACGGGGACCTCATCACCATGTTCAGCACTTAAAGGGTTGCTACAAAGAGGACAGAGAGTCCCTCCTTGCAAGGAGCCACATGGTGAAGACAAGGGGCAACGGGTACAAGTTGCACGAGGAGAGGCTTCATCTTAATAGAAGAAAGACATTTTTTACAGTGAGAACGCTCGCTCACTGGAACAGCCTCTCTGGAGATGCGGATCTGATGTCAACTTGACCAAGACATGTAACAAATATTCTCAGAAACTAACTAATTGAAACACAAACACTTCCTTTGTAAATTGCTGCTGAGTAGCAGAAATACAGCAAGCGAATTCTGAGGAAAACCACAAGTCCTGAGAGCTTGAAATAGACCGTATCTTATTAAATGGTGAAAAACAGTCAAGTGGTGGCAACACCACACCACCCACAGGTGCTTGTGGAATGGAAGCAAAGAACTGCAAACACTGTGAAGACTGGAAAAAGCCTCCTCGTCACTCTGCATGCATTTAAGACAGCATCCTGATTAAACCCAGCAAATTTAAAGAATACACGCCTGCTCAAGAGCAGCACTCAACTACACATTCTACCATGTATCACAACAGTACTGCATAAAATCTTATTTTAGTCTCTTCATAAGCAAAATAAATTCATAGAACACAATTCTAAGCACATCTACATGGAAAGAAAACTACCGCAAAATACTCAATTCACGAAGTCGGTCAGAAACAGTTCAGCAGACCCAAGCACGATTCAAGAAACCTTCTGCACTTTTCAGAGATGAAAATGGTGATCTCACCCTTTCAGTCCTCTCTAATGAAACTTATGGGAATATGAAACAAGTTTTAGAATGAATGTTGGCGTTTCAAAGCCTCTCGCTGAAGATACCATCCTGAATTTAAAAAAGGTGGAAAAATGCTCACCACTGCCAAACCTGCAGCCTTCCTTCCTGAAAAATAATGCAATAGACAGAAAAAGGAGAAGGAATCCCACAGGGAAAGTCCTGCTGGACAAGCAGGTGGCTGTGTCCCACAGACCGGGGTACGGCAAGGGGCTGTAGCCCGCAAGGACAGTGCCACTTCCAACCCCACCTCCCACAAGCAGGGAGATTTTCCCAGTTCACCGGGATGACCGTCTGTGAGCACGTAACAGCAAAAAAACCAAACCCAACTTTTCCCCACCTTTTCAATCTGAAAATCACTGCACTATAAGCCCTGATGAGCCTCAGCTGTTCCAAAACCAGGCTTATCTTAACTCCCAGTAAAAATGCAGATGAGCTAAGCAAATGCAAAGACATGGAACAACACACCACCCCAAGCCCTTCTGCAACTTCTGTACCACTCTCCTGTAGCGCCCAGCGTTTGAGGAGCTGCTGTTGCCGTGCTCATGGAAACTTAACCTTTGCCAAATCAACTGCCAGCTAAAAACTCACAGCAACGTTACGTGCAGTCACCCTTTTACCAGCAGGGTGACAAACCGCCGGCTGTGCAGCGGGTGACACCCAAGGTGAGGAGCAGAGGAGGCAATGTCCCGCGGGACCCGGAGGCAGGCAAGCGCGGCAGCAGAGGAGGTTTGCTTACTTTGGTTCGCCTATCTTGATGCCCGGGTGCTGGGTGTAGGCGTGGGAGTGGGTGCTGGGAGCGGATTTAAACGCCATGGGGCAGATGGGACACTTGTAAAAGACTTCACAGTGAGAGCCCTGGATGTGAGACTTGAGGGCGGCCACGTCCGAGTACACCACGTTGCAGTGCACGCAGCTGCAAGAGAGCGGAGAAGGGTCAGTCCAGCCCAGCGTGAAGCAGTACCCAAAAACACGGAAAACCCACCCATTTTCAAGCACGTGGGAGAGGATAAACGTATGCACACACAGCCCTGTAAAACCCTGTCATTCTGTCAATTTAAACAGCTCGGTAAGAATCAACGTGAACAGAGATTTGAATGGCAGAAAGCAAGAAAAAAGGAATTTCCCCAAATTTAATTTGAAAATTGAAGAGATTTGCAGTCAGAACATGTTTGTATGGCATCACAACAAAACAGACAGAGGGGTGGACAGAGGAATATTCTATCGATTGTAAAAAGAATGCTTAAATCCTTTGCAAATTTGTGAAGAGATGTTACAAAAGGCATTTTTATCACATGCAGTGGATTGTGTAAGGTATGCCACAGCAATCCAGAAACTACCACCGAAACGGAAACCCAGGAAGGAAAATATTTCCACCGTTTCCCTTCCTTAGGAAAAGGAAGCTGTACATATAATCAAATCAGCGCTTGGATTTAAAAACCACAAAGAGAGAGAGTTAATTTAAACTCAGGTCAACTAAACCGAATCTCTACGATCAGATCAAGCTACCAGATTGGAATTCTGAAAAAGTTTTCAAAAACATACTTCTGCCGTGGCGAAAATTTGTGACCTTTCCGCATCTATTCTAAAATGAAATGATGAAAAAAACGGAGTTAACAGTAATACAGCAGAACTTCTACACACAACGGGCCCTTCAAGTGCCGTACATCTCCAGTGGTGAACGCCAGCAAGCAAGCCCAGGAATGGACCGCAATAAGCTGGTATAAAATAACCTGCCAAAGAAGCAAACTTAGTTCTGACCAGTGTTTTGCAGTAAAAGTTTTACAATTTAAAGGTAGAAGGCCTCTATCCTTCCAAAATTTTGATTTTGGTAGGATGAATTGGGCCATATAAACATCAAATCATTTCTGACACTGTGTTAAGGCCACAATGGCAGCAATGAAGCAGGCAGTTCAGTTACGCATTGCATTCCAAAATCCCCTTTTCCTCTTGAAATGTATCACTGCTAAATTTTATGAAATGTCACCCTTTCTTTTCTGAGCACTTCATTTGCGTTCTTAATACTATTAATCAAGCTGCTATCTAGCTAGTCTCTGTTTTCCAAGGCATTTTCTAAAAGAAATGGTTCTTTTTTGGATCTGTTAAGATATTCCCTGCTTACAAAGATGAGCGTTTCTGCACAGGGGCACAGAGCCCGACCCTCTCACTGACAAACATGTTGTGGTGACCAGGAGATGCTGAGGAGTTCAAGAAGGGGGATGTTAACTCTCCCAGATACTGCTTTTCTTGGCTGAGGTGTTTGTGGTTTAGCCTCACCATACACAGACATTCTGCCTTGGGGTGACGTGAGATGTTTATGATACACCTTGAGTGCTTAGTAACTTCAGTTTAGATTGACAGTGAAGGATCTGTGAGTCTTCTGGTGCTGCTGCTGCAGGCCAGGAGTCCCTGAAGATGGTTCTGTGTCCAAACCCCAGAGGCACAGACCAGAGGCAAGGGAAGGAGCCCTTCTCCAGCCAGGCAGGGTGGAGCGGAGACATGCCAGGGCTGCGGAGCAAAGCCGGACTCTTCTCATCTCTCACTGTGCCGCCGGCCACGCGCTGCCAGCCACGCTCTGACGCAGAACCATTTTTCAAGATTCCCATGAGATGCTTCTGATCCCTGTTTTCTCAGTGAGTTGCCATTACAGGGAAACTGAAGAGTAGCAAAGAAGCAGCAAAATACCAGGCTGTTTGAATGACAAAGGTAATTTTCAAGTACTGTAAAGCTGAGGAATCTTCAATTCCCCCAGGAAAGAGAGCAGCCAGGCAGGTGCGTACACCCATCAGCATCTCCACAATGAATTCTGGCAGGGAACACCCAAAATGACTGTTCTACCAGAGAGAACAATCTGAAGTTCAATGTTTTGAGAAAACTCAGAAGGTTTTTTCTAAGAACCTGAAAATAAGAAAATAATGTGAATGCTCTAGATCTTATAAACTGTGAAGTCCTGAATCTGACATTTTATGGCTGGATGAGATTAGCTAATATTCTGATTTAATCACGTACAAAAGCAGATGCCCAAAACAAAGCAGAATCCTAATGTGGCATTTATTCCAAAATTTGTGGGACTAATAGCACTGTTGCCGTGACAACCTTGCACCCAGGAAGCTGCATTCTACAAATAACGTGGATGAAAAGGCACAATTACATTTAAAAGCATAAATGACACATAAATTGACCAGAGAAGTAATGATATACTGACCGAAAGCCAACTCTCCGGGTATAATGCAGGCAGTTCTTGGTGACATGGGTCTGGAAGTGGACGGATCTGCAGATGGCTCCGCACTCAGGACAGGTGTAAGGAGATTTGTGCTGATGAATTCTCTGGTGTGATGCAAAGCTGCACTGGTTCGGGAGCAGCATCTGGCAGATATTGCACGTCTTCTAAACGATAAACCAAAATAGATAAAACAAAGGTGGGGTGCACTTTCTCTGGTCCTTACTCCTGATGAATTCTAAGGGTAATATCCACAATATCAATAAGATGGAATATTATCAGGCAAAAAGTTTGCTGACGATTTCAAAATGTATTTCCTGGGCATTACATCAACATACTGTGCATCTGAGCAAAAACCAGGGGCACATACAGTATTTACAAAACTTTTCTTTGCAGGGCAATCCTTCTACATGCAGGAGTAACTTACCGAGCTCATTCTTTTCTTGTTATTTCTTACATGCAAATGATTAAAAAAACCCAGTATTCTTAAACTACAAGTTGACTATATGCCAAATCAGAATGAAGAAATCCTGAAATAAATCATTAATAAACAATCCCTTTCCTTGGGGTCAAAAGGTTTCCCACATAGACTGGTGCTCCACAAGTCACACCCTTCCAATTCAGGAGACTCTCCTTTAAATCTCTTCTAAAAGCAGCAAGGTCCAGATCCCCCAAGAGCAGAGTCAAAGCTCCCATCCCAGAGGAAACAGCAGAGTATTACAAATCGCTTCCATAGGACTCCCACTTACTGGTAGTAGAAACTATGCCAGTAAAAAAGCCAACCTGTTCCCATTTAATCAGACAGGAGACAGACACCAACTCCAGAGACGGAAGGAAAAAGCCTTTACAGTCACTGCAAAAATGATGTTTTTTTCTAAGAGAGCACTACTTAATATCACTGTCTAAAGTAACTTAATTGGCCGAGCATTTATACAGTATTACTGATAGTCTAACAGCAAACAGACTCTTGTATTACAATCTGCACACTCCCTTTTCATTCTTTGTCCAAAATGCTGTTCAAATACTTTGATTCTTGTTTTTAGAAAAGTATTTTAAGCAGAAATGCTAACACAAAGCATCTCGTGGCCACACAGACAGAAGCCAGATGTGTATTTCTACGTGGTTCACTTTTGATTTTTACTCTGCGACCAGGGTGGGCTGGGCTGTTCCAACAGTCTCCGTCCAAACACAGCTCTCGCTGCCCTGAGGACAGCAAAGTGGTGAAAGGCAACACGTTCCAACGGAGGAAAACAAGCAAAGAAAATCCCATGGCTCCAACTGAGCTTCAGCATTAGCACTTCTGCCAGCCTCGAGGGCTAGTAGCCAGCGTGGATGCTCCTACGACCCTCGTGAAAGGCCTTGTCTGAGGTCAGTGATGTGCAGGGATTTGGAGGCAGCTGAGACTGCCTTCAGACACACCGAAATATTCACTTTGTCCTCACCTGCCCAAACAGTCGTGGCCAGCACCACTGCCTCACACCCTCCAGCACCCAACAGATCTCAACTTTGTCTTCAGCTCAGGCTTAAATCCTGACTAACCACAGCCCTGCTTAACACGTGCTTCTCTCATTTACTCAGCTGTGGTACTACTCCGAAAATCTTTAACGAGGTAAAAAACCAGCAGTAATAGAAACATGTAGGGTTTTCATAGCCCAAACCTTCAGTCTGCAGCACTTCAAAAGGAAATCGTAGACTAGTTTGGGTTGGAAGGGACCTTAAGGCCCTCCCAGTGCCACCCCCTGCCCTGGGCAGGGACACCTCCCACCAGCCCAGGTTGCTCCAAGCCCCATCCAGCCTGGCCTTGAACCCCTCCAGGGATGGGGCAGCCACAGCTTCTCTGGGCAGCCTGGGCCAGGCTCTCACCACCCTCACAGCCAAGAAGTTCTTCCCCACATCTCGTCTCCATCTCCCCTATTTCAGGGTCAAACCCTTCCCTCTCATCCTAGGGCTCTCCTCCCTCAGCAAGAGTCCCTCCCCAGCTTTCCTGGAGCCCCTTTGGGGACTGGAAGGGGCTCTAAGGGACAGGGGGACACAAAGCCACAGAAGAGCCATAAACAGCCCAACCCCACTGAAGAGTTACCCCCCTGACTTGGCACCATGGAGCTCGGAAGATGTATCTGCAATGCCAGAGACTCAGACTGACACAAACACCACGAATGCCACTTGTTAAGGCCACTGGTTGGCTATTTGGACGAGCACAATAAAATGTTGAACTGATTACAGTAGAGCATGAACAATCTACTGTGAAATTCTGAAATTCAGCATGTTTGCTTACCATTTTGTTTTGGGCTTAAGGTGGCATTAACTTCCAGTTCTCTCATTCCAACCCATACCAAAATAAAACACAGTTTGTGAAAATCATCACCTGCCTGCATTTAAAGTCAAAGTGTCAGGGAAAAAAAAAAAGGTTAGAAGAAATAATGGTGGAGGTGGAAAACAAAGATACACAAGAACTCTGAGTATGAAAGGAAACGGACTACGTCGTTTCCATGGGAGATACACGCTTCTATCTGTAAAAGGAACATTAACATCAATTAGCTGAGGTTTGCTACCATCTTTTTCACCCAGTAAGTAGCTAAGAGTTTCATTCTGTCAGGAAACCTGCCAGCGAGTGGTCCCATTCCCTTTAACAGGAATATTAATGGCAGTGAAATATCACAGAATGGTAACAACGCTACAGGGAGCACCTTTAAATGGCCAGGGCTGTTTTGCTATCATTTATTTTACAAGAAACGTTCTACCTTTGTAAAAGGAGCTGAAGAAGAACAACAAGTAGCAGCTACTCACTGCTGAGACTCATTGCAAACATAAACCCGGACGCAATTCCCGCTGCACACCCATCCTCATCCTCCCAGCGAGCTGCAGGTGCAGCCTGAGGTTCCGTGAGGTTTCCCAGTGTCCAAGAGGACACACCAGAGAGGCAGCAGGAATGGGTACAGGGTGTTCCTACAAATCTGCTGAGCTTACCTGTCCGTACAAAGAAAAACCCACCACAGAAAGCCAGGACCTCCCCTTTTTATCTTTGCTCCCTATTTTTTTCATGTTGTCCTTGCATCAATGTATTTGTCTGTCTCTCCTCCACTGGCTTTGTCTTACTGCCCTCTTAATTGCTTCATTTTATAGTACCGGGCCTTATCATGCTAAATGATACCTAATGGACCTATTGTGGGCAAAAAAAGCTAAATCTGACCCCAGTAAGCACCAGCAAAGCAGTTAACGGAAAACCAATTACTGAATATTAAGTAATTGAAGAGCTGGTGCAGAATATACTTGTGGTCAGGCATTAGATCCTGTTCCAAACTGCAGCGAGATGGAGGGACAGAACCCACTCTGCCAGCTTCCTTCTGATAACAAGCTCCATCAAACTCGCTCTAGGCAGGCACGTCTGGCGTGCCTTCCAACCACAAATACACACACGTGGCACTTCCCTGGGAATCCTGGCAATTCCAGCCAACTCCAGGAGCCGTTAGCAAAGCGGAGCAGGGAATGCAGTCAGGACTATTTCCTCTTTGCATTACTAGGTAGCGGCGGGCGCAGCGCAACCGGCTCATGGCCACAGCACGGGGCTTAGGCTCAGTAAATCCACTCGGACAGGAGCCTGGCTGCACTGACACGACCAGTGGATCCTTCCCTAACTGCAGGACTTCAAACCTTTATCCTGTGTACTTCCGTGCAACTCCCAAAATGTTCCTGGGGTGCCTCTGTCTCCATCAGCCCGCGGCCGTTTGCAGGTTCCAGCTTCCCATCACCACACTCCTCTGACTGCTCCCAAACACCCCAGAATCCCTTTTAATTGGCACGCCCCGACAGAAACCCAGCTGCACCGTTTAATTAACAATCTTAACTCCTACAGGATTATAATATACTTTGCACACTGATTAATACTAGCTTTTATTGAAGGACGTGTTTCCTTCAGATTAGGCCACGAACATTAGTGAGGAATTTAAAAATGCTCTGTAAGTTTAACTCGTTAGCAGTCGGAGGAGGGAAGGAAAGCCAGCACTAGTAACCCCATGGCCACACGGAAGAAATGCACGTCCCTGCTGCTTCACAAAGACTTGAGTAAAAACTGAAGGCAAATCAGGAATGAGTCCCTTACAACTATCATTCAGACTGGACAGATGGGCTGCTGCTGAGGGTGCCAATTAAGTGGATTCCACAGGATCCTCAAATGCCGAAGCACAGAAAGAATCATTAAAACTTCTTAGTAAAGACTACTGTTAATTTCAGTGTTCCAGTGCTTGGCTGTAAGAAAGCTAATGCTAAATCTTAGCAAAAATACACAGTGCAAATTTCAGACCTCAGGGCCTGGAAACATCCTAAGAAAACTTGTATTAAAAATATCTTCACATTCACTACGGAAGTGTTCGCAAGATTCTTTGGTGGTTTTCGTTTACCCTTTGGAATCACGGAGCTTCAGGAAGTTAACAGCTAAATGAAAGTAAAAACCACATCCGAAGTCCCCTAGGCTTAGAGATCAAAGATCGGAATGGAAACATGGGATACTCTACTTGTCCGCTGGCGTCCGCAGCCTGCTGGAAGTGAGTCGCCAGAGACGTCTCGTCCTGGAACACCTCGTTGCACTCCAGACACTTCAGACTGTGCCTGCAGAGTCTGGAGGGATCCTCGTCCAGCGGCATGGCGGGGATGACGGGAGAGCTGGCCGGGGCCGAGATGACTGTCCCAGTTATGCCAGACTGGATCTTTGCCAGGGCGTGCGTGCCAGCCCCCGCGGGGCTCTGCAGCGCCGCCGCGGCGCTACTGCCGGGAGGGGACGCGATCATCTGGTCGGCGGGGACGGGCTTCAGAATGAGGTGCGAGCACTGCATCACCACCCCCTTCTCCTTGTGCCCGCGGGCGTGGGAGAGGAGGCTGCATTTGTTGTAGAAAACCAAGTTCTTCGTGCAGTGGTTACAGGTCACCTCGATTCGCACGCTCCTCCTGTCGTAGTGCTGGGTCAGGCTCTTCTCCAGGGCAAAGGAGTCGCCGCACTCCAGACACTTGTAGCCCCGGGTGGGTAAGGTTATGCCGGCACTGGCGGGGGGACTGAGGTTCGGGATGTAAACTGGCACAGGGTTGACGCTACTCAGCACCTTATTGAAGGCTTCCACCACCGAGCTCTGCAGGGATGACACCACCTGGACTCGAGACACCTTTTTGGAAGGCTGCGAGGCCGCTGCGGAGATTATTGCCTGCTTTATTTGCTGCTGGGGTTTCGTTAGCACTTGGCGGAGTTCAGAGGTGGTTTGAGCACCTTGAGGCAAGAGGTTCAGGTTGGCAAGATGGACCGTCTTTGGCACGAGCTTAGCGCTGGCGAGGCTGGAGGCTGGCACCACCACCGTCTGCTGCTGGATGGCGTTGGCAGCTTTTATGATGGCGCTGCTGGCGCTCTGCACTGAGGCGGCAGAGATCACCGTGGCTTTCACCGTGGTGTTGTTGGCGAGCTTCAAATTGATCACCTGGGAGCCCGCCGTCTTAACTGCTGAGACGGGGAGAAAGGCGGTGGCCACGGGTTTGATGGTGACCTGTTTTGGTGCGAGCTCTGCGGACGCCACCGCGTTGGTGACGACTGTGGACTGGATGGGAGCTCGAGGAGGAGAGGAGAGAACAGCAGCAGAAGCTGGAGAGGACAGGAGAGATGCCATGGAAGTTACCATGGAAGCAGTCTGCTCCGGCTTCTTCCCGGAGTCCAAATCGACTTCTGGCAACACCCTGGTAACAGTTCTCTTGATCTCCCCAGAAGAAGTCTTGATGGTTTTTATGCGGACTTTAGGAATTGCTGGTGTTGACCCTGCAGGAGACGACGGAGACCCTTTGCTACTGTTTTCACTCGACACACTTCTGGGGCTATCGGGGGGTTTGAGAGATGGCTTCTTAGCACCATCAATGAGACTCTGAGATTCAGGTGATTTCTCAACAGCCCGGGGACTTTCACTCATGTCTTTTGGCAGTGGAGAAGACTCTCCTGAATGGGACTGTAAATCTTTACTGGTGTCTGTAGCTGCCTTTTTAGCGCTCAGTGCTGCGATCGCAGCAATGCACGAAGAAAGCTTTGCTGATGACTTTGCTTTGGACTGTGAAATGCTGGCAAGATTTGTTTCACTTTTTTCAGTACTCAGCTTGCCATCAAGTACCCGGTTTTCAAGAAGCTTCTCAGCATTGTCTTTTAGCAACTTGTCCTCTGGTTTTCGAGCTTTAAAAGGCTCATAGACACCTAAATTCACGGAGTTTGTCTCCATCTCTCGTTTAGCAACTTTATTTTTATCTATGCTACTTGAAACTGCAATTCCAGATTTAATCAAGTTCTCCCCTCCGAGCGCTTTCAGTTTGTCATATTCCTGCTGAGAGACAGAACCTGCCAAGACATTTGCTCTGAAACTGGCACGCAGCTCCTCTTTATCTGGAGGGTCATCCACCTCAATCTTTTCATCATCATCAAATTCCTCAGCGCTTGATATTGGACTAAACTGGTTGAAAGCTGAATCCTTCAGTGTAGTCTCAGAAGCTGACCCATCATCTTTAAGTGACTTCCCTTCGTCTTTACTGTAACTATCAAGAGCTGAAGAGGTTAGAAAGCCGTTGTGCAAGCCATTGCCTGTGGAATGGTGGCCATCCTTGTCCACTCCTTCCGAAGAATCAATCGTCCGCACGTTCTTCACAATGACACTCACACCGACATCGGACGATGACGGGGCATGAGAATCTTCATCTGTGTGAGCATTTTGCTTTATGTGGCTCTCGTGGTCATCATGTCCAGATTCAATAGCTGCTTTTGGATCCACCATGTCTGGTATGTCAAAGGCTGCAAGAAGGTCATCAAAATCTGGGGTCTTCATATCCCCCATGGTCATGTATTTGATTGTAAGAAAATCTGTAAAACAAGCAGAAAGTCCCCATCTCAGTATTTTAAGCTCTGGTAGCACAAACTTACACAGAATAAGCAGGTGTCCACATATGCCCTGTAAAAAAAGGTGTTATTTCACTTCTCAAGCAGTATTTTCAGAAAAGGTACATTACAGAGCAGTATTCCAGTGCAAGTGGACAGACACCAAAGCTACTGTAATCTGTCAGTTTCACAGCCTGTAACCTAGTCATTTCATTGCAGGCACAAACTTCTCTTCAGTGACTTTCTTCCTGCCCCTGCTCCAACATTCCCTCCTGCCCTCTCCCACACACAGTCAGTACAGCAAGCCATCGAGACTTGCATGAAAATAACCTGAGGCACTTGCAATTCCTCCTAAGTCGAGATTTTCCTTGCCGTTTGCATTACTGAGCTGATGAGCCTTCCTAAAGACGGCAAGAAACGTGTTTCTACCAGCAGCTGCACTGCTTTCTGTAATTTAAACCGCTTCGTAAGCACGAGGGAGCGTCTCCCTGTGCTCAGCAGCCCTAATGAAGGTTCTGCTGGCTCTGCGCTGCTCCCCACAGGTGTCTCACCTGCTTTAAAGGCCTCCCACAACAGAGACTCTACAGCCTCCCGTGTAATTTATTCCAGCCCTTCACCATTCCGATATACGCTTCCTGCTGCATAATCCGACCCTTTCTTGATGTGCTGTGAATGAACTACACGTGGTTCTATTCACCCAGCCTCTCCGCATCAGCACTTCCCTCCAAGGCCATTATCTCTCTTCAATCTCCTCCTTTTTAGGCTAATCGACACCACAGCTTTAGGGTTTCCTCTCCCTTCACAGAGAACATTTGCCAGATCCTGTTCTTTCAGTTTGGGGTTGGGGTTTTTTTCTTCCAATTCCCAAACCAAAGAGGTAACTCAGAACTGAAACTTTACAAATGCCATGTAAAAAGAAAAACTAACTTTGAGTATGCTTTAGACTTAAATCCCTCGGTGCGAAGGACTGACAGGCCCTGGGGAAGGGCCACGACTGCAGAGGCAGTTACCTAATAAATACAAAAATACACACACAGGATCAAAAGTACAAAGAAAGTGATTAGAAGAATTACATGGAAAAGATTCCAGAGACCAAAGTGTATCAAGTCCATGTAAGATGACACAAATAAAGCTTTAATTGACGCAGGTTTTCGTGATTTGAGATACTAATTATTTGCACTCTGTTCATAGGTGTCTTTTAACAGTTATTATATACACTCAAAAAGAACCAGAAAGTCTTCCAGGCCTGAAACTTCCTCTAATTACATCTAGTGGCGCTTAATTAACATTTAGCAATAGCAATGAATTAAGGAAAGGCCCACTTACACACTATTTCATCCAAGTACGTTTAAGACCAAACTGCATAGCAGAGGAGATACATTTGTGCTTTACTGAGAAACTCTGTTAGGCTAATTCCAAAATGGGAAAGCTTCTCAAAAGAATTCAGAGGTCTGCAGAGCTACGATCATGAATTTATCCAGAGGGCACGGTGCATGAAGCTGCAACCATCTCTCAAGTGTGTGCAGAAGGAAGGACTCCTGTGCTCCACCGGAGCAGGAGAATGGAACGGTTCCTTCTACGGCAGGGCCCCAGAGCTGCAGCTGCCCTTACGAACAACCTCTCCCATTCTTCACACTTCTGAAGCAATCTCAGTCAAATGGAAAGGGACAAGACCTCACCAGGCTCGATGAAGAAGAAAGTAAAGTTGTAACCTGGGCATTTTATTCATCTCTTACTCACTACTCTAGTACACCACCCTAAGACTCACTATATAAACTCTGCTTCCACCACAACTGTCAGGATTCTGAAGCCACATTCCTCCCTTCTTTCTTCCCCCAGGAAAACCTTTCAGTAACTCCTTCCTTTAAAGATAAAACTTTTCCTTTTATCCAAGATCAAAATCAACTGACACCTCAATGCCGGACAAGCTGTTAGTCTACTTCCCTGGGCCGACCTGATGCCTGCAAATACTCCAGAACAGGAAACGAGGCGAGTTCCTGGTTCCCTAAGAAATTGTGATTTTCCAGGAACTGGAATTTCTTTGAGAACTGCTTTTAAAGTGCTGAGAGCACAGAGACACACCGTGGCGTACAAATCTGGCATCAGAGGGCTGCCACTAAGGTGATCTTCAGAATGGAACCGAGGAACAGCCCACAGGGTTGCATTCCTCAGACTGAACAAACACAAACATATTTAAAGAAACAACCTGCAAGTCACCCACCTCCACAAACACCTTTGTCCAAAAAAAGAATTGCTTTCCTTTTTCGTTTCTAAACAATAGAACCAAAATTCACCTCAAATGAGCGGAATGCTGACTTGAAACACTATGAAGAACAACGTGTAGATGATATAACAAATTAAACACCCCTAATTTTGCAGGCACTGGTATGAATAACCTTTTCTTAGATTTATTGCCTCTGGCCAAAGTACTGTGTCGTTTTCAGGTGAGCTTCCTTTTGTAAAATTCCTTTTCCTTCCCATGGACTGGTTCCATTTCCCACCTCTCCACCCGGCTGGCTGCTGAGGCTTAGCAGGAGAATGCCAGAAAAAACCTACCCCCTTTGTTGTAAGGTTTGCAACCTGCAGGGCGCTTGAATGACTTGAGAAAACTTAGTAAAGAAAATCAACTTCTTGAAAAATTAAACTATTACTTTGTTTACTCAATCTTCAATGATAGAAGTGAAAAGGAAACTAAATCTGACTGTCGCCAGCTAGAGAGCCACAGAGCGGTGAGGTGTGACGCTTCTGGGTTCTGCTTCTCCGATAGTGGGTGACAGGACCTCCGGGAAGATACCACAGTCCTAAAAAACCGTAGCGGGCAGACTCTGAATCTGCTTACTCCATGGTTTCCATTGAGCTCTTCAGTGACAACATCCATCAGGATCTCACCCAAACATAACGTGTGGATTAAGTTCTGGAGGATGAACCAGGACTGGTTTCTCTGTGCTCATGCTCTGCTGTTCAAAGCAAGTGTGCATCACTTTCTACATCCCTCTTTCTTTGGAGATGCATCTCCTGAAATAAGAGCTTCCTCTGAACAGCATCAAGGAAACAGCACACAAACCAAGCCCGTGAGAACTCCCTACCCACAGCGGAAGAAACAAGCAGGCCAAGAATCTGATGCTACACCCCTGAGAAATAGTTAAATTCTTGTAAACCTTTGGGGGCCCTCGATATCCTGGCTGCTAAGATGGAAAGCCTACAGAAGCATTCAAAGATTTGAAACAGCTGATCTGCAGAAAAAGGGGGAAATATCTGCAAGACGTAGCGCGTGCGGGACTGAGCGTTGTCAGGGCCTGCAGAGACCATTCTGAAATACTGCTTTCTTATGGCAACCACGGGGGTGGATGCGAGGAAGGCTCACGTGTGCAATGACATAAATATCAACCACAGAGATATCAGGGCTCAGAAGTAAATAGCCGCTTTGGAAGGAATAATAAAGGCAGTTTTGTTTTACCACATGGAATTTTTGTCACTCTTCCTCAAGCCCCCATATCTATACCCGTTCCAGGTGGAGAACTCCAGCCCTGTGAGGAAAAACAAAACAACCTCCCCTTCCGAGAACTCTGGCAAGGGGGGAGCAGATAAACAGAGAGAAGAAAGCACTTTTTTTCTCACTAGTTTCTAAGTATGGTTTTATCTTGCAGCTTGGGCTTTAGGTCAGCTGCAGACAGGGTACAGTATTCTCCGCAAGAAAGACCAAGCTGCCTATAAAATGGTGCTGAAATTAAAAGGTACTTTTTGGTGTCAAGCTAAGAAATCGTAAACGCTCAAAACAGACTCGTTTTGGGGAAGTTCAAACAGCCCAATGAAGACAAGAGAACAGAATTATCTGGTAGGTTCCAGACAGATCTTATCTCAAAACTGATTTTGGTCTGTCAGGCACAAGAATAATTCGAGCTTTCCAGGCCTGGCAGTAACAAAAAATCCTCCTCCCTTTCCAATACTTTTCCAATGAAGATTCTCTCCACATTAAGGCTTCTAACTGTCATTTCTGGGTCACAAGCATGGTCTTAGATGCCCAATTTTTCTTCATCTATTTAATCAGTAACCTTTAAAGAACTGACCAGCTTTTCTGCCTTGATACTCATCCAAATCTTTGCTGCTCAACCACAAGCCCAGTGACTCTATGCAACTGTTTCAACTGTCTGTACCAGCCTCAGCTTTTCTGCTCTGTTTATTATTTAAGGACATGGGAAAAAACCCACCTG
Organism: Thinocorus orbignyianus; assembly: GCA_013400375.1. Taxonomy (NCBI): domain Eukaryota; kingdom Metazoa; phylum Chordata; class Aves; order Ciconiiformes; family Thinocoridae; genus Thinocorus; species Thinocorus orbignyianus. The sequence goes on from VXBW01004813.1 coordinate 98,033, forward strand.
TAGTTTTCATCTACCTATGCAACTTGTGTTCTTGTGCCTATGGTCCTTCACCTTCCCTAGAACTCTCCCTATAGCTTTTACCTCCACGTGCACCAAGCACAGCTGTGGACTGTTCACTTGTTAGGGCAGAGATCTTTTCTTTTGGGTGTTCTTCGAAGAAAATCTGTGTTCTTTTCAGTACTGTGAAAACAAGAGCATTGAGACACCCTTTCTAAGTGTCCAGCACATGGTAGCATCTCGATTCTGGTAGAACACTTCTGGGATAACCATACATAACAATGATTCTGTTATAGATAGACTGGTACAAATTCCTAACTAGACACTACCGGAATTCTGATAATCTGCTACAATTACTGCATTTCCAAACCCACAAATAACGATGCCTAAATAACACCATGCTCATTCCGGAACAAAATGCCTACAGAGGGAGTAATACCAGCATAGCAAGCATAAAAGCATATTAATTAAAAAAAAAAAAACAAAAAAATCTGTATTGTCATGTCAAGAACTTCATCAGGTAGAGATGACTGAAGTGATTAAATCACAACTATAGTAGTACACATCCTAAGAGTCGGCAAACATCAGCCTAACATACAGATTATAAGCAGTTCATCAGTTATTGAACATGTATTAGTAGTTACACCTGACTAAACCTACTGATTATTGACTTTGGAAGCTAAATATCTGAAAGAAAAGCAAAAGCAATATGCTAATTCAACCACCAAACCTTCTGCAGGAAACAAGAACCACATCTCCAATCACAACCCGGTGTGGTCTGAAGCACGCAGCAGGCGAGGACAGGCAGGAGGCCACTCTGACCGCAACCGGCAACGGCCACCACGCTCACACAAAAATATGGGCTCTTTTTTGCTTACCCAAGGCCCCACGACTTGCTTCTGCTGCAAAACTCAGGCAGGTTCCTGCTTCCAGAAACGTAACTTTCATCATAGGCAGCGTTTTGATTTCTTAGGATCAAGGACTCATTTTGCCATCCACAGTATCAAAAAGGTCACACCACTCCTGATGTAAATGTCTTTGTGAAGAGTGGGGTGTTTTGACAGTTAAAATATACACCAACCAATCTGACATTGCAACATTATACACTCTATCTGTTTTGAAAAAAAATAAAAACAAAAAGGAAAATCCAATTTGTATCCATGCATGAGCCTCGAGGAGCAAGGGAAATCCCAACTTGCACTTTTAGTTTTCTAAGAGAACATTTTACCATTTTTTCCCCTCTCTCTTCACCTTCAAAAAAAGCTCTGGAGGGTGTTAGCCCAGTATTTCAGGGATGAAAATTTTTCACTTTTTTCTTTCCTCGACGCAGTAACCTTGCTGTTGCCAGTTGCAGAAGAACTTCACAATTTATTCTTTACTAGCTCAACAGAGTTTTCAAGGGGCGTTTCACCCAATCTCAGTCTATCTGGAGCTGAAGGAAGTTCCTCTGGAACTCCTCCCTCTGTGTGCAAAGCAGGGGCAGCTACAGCAGGACCTCCAGGACACTGATCTACTCCCACGTGAGCTGGACTGGTAGGATGCTACAAACAAACCTTCCTGACCACCAAACTTTCTCAACTATTAATCCCAAATGCTGTTCAGTATTATACACACAAGACATATTTTACAATAACTGCTCAATTGATTTGCACCCAAGTGCAGTTTGGTTGTAATTGTTTACAGTATTTTTAATTTTTCAATTCAGGCCTGTCTTCCATACAAACTTTGGAAGTTCAAAATCACACAGGCCAGGAATTAAACCTACGGCAGCAAATTCCATTTGGGGTGGCAGAAGATGGAAGTCAAGGAAAACAGATGAGGAAGATACCGAATGGCACTTGCATGATGTTCCTGGTGAATTGCTGTCATCTGGTACAGAGACAGACCCACAGCGAGTCTGTGTCTTTTCCAGGGAAACAAACCAATTTGGGAGTCCCCAGAGGCCACGAAGATGATGCTTATCTCCAGGCACACAATGCAGACGCAGCTGCAGCCAGCCTAAAGCTCCAGCGTTGACGCTGCCTTATTTGCTGCTAATTCATCCAGGCAAAACTTCTACAACTGTAGGCGTGTTACCATCATCTTCAAAACATATCCATCCCTACAACCGACCTCAAAAGAGCAGGTAATCGTCTTTGTCCTCCTTTCCACTATATCCTGCACCTGGTTATGGATGCTTCTTATCTGATCTGTTCAAGGACAAGTCCTTTCCCCCTGCAATGGGTATAATTATGTAAAGACAGTTCTTGACCATTTTGGTTTATTCTCTTAAGCAAATTCCCACACGGTTTTCCTGACAGCTAAAACAGACTGCAAGATGAGGCTTCTAAGGAACCGTAAACTACAAGTAACTCTACCTCCTCCATTTTTGAACATTCTATTTCTTTCCAAAATGGGTATCTCAGGCTCTCTTTGGGTAGGAGAAAATTGGAAGGGAAAGAGAAGGTGTACCTCCTGAAGCCTGTCCATTTCCCCTTCTCACACCACCACTGAACCACCTTTAGCACAGTTTAAAGAGAACCACGTGCACCTGGTTCCAAGCTCATTATCAGCCTTTGGCTGGCAAAGAGAAGAAGGATACTTTAACACACAGGCAAGGCATCTCCTTTCCCACAATGCATGGAGCTGCACAGACCATCTCTATCCACAGCTGGCCAAATGGAAAGTACCTGCACTTATCCAGCTAAGGTTTTGGGCCCAGCAACTTCCTGAATGTCTCCTAAAATGGAGATGAATTAATGAAAAGCAGGTAAATCCCCAGACCATTCTTTCTGCACTTGACTCAAACATTAATTACAAAACCGGTTTATTTGCGTACTTCTAGACGTAAAACGGGCTGGGACCATACCACATGAATAACTGGGATCTACAACAACAATGAACAGGACTCTGAGATTCCCAATTTAATGCAAATTCAAATGCTTCCTGCCCATTTCCTTTAATGTAGGGTTTTTTTTTCCAGTGGATGGCAATTCTTGCTCAAAACCAGCATGAAACAGCTGCAGACCATCTCGGAGACAGCACTCCAGGTCTGGCAGGGCCCGTCTGTGCAACACTGCCAACAAACAGGCCCTAAAACCTTAGGATCAAGCTTTGTTTTGGTTTCTTTTAAACACACATTCCCAGCAATCCATATGCATATTCGTATTTTAACACGCATTCATACTTCTAAGAAAAGCAAAAGTTAGTTAATTCACTCAAAAGAGGTCTGGACCTTGATAAATCATTACCCTTATTCTCAAGATCAAATACCCGAGACAAGCCTCAGTGCAAAATGAGATCACGACTGCTGATACAGAGGACCAACCCTCCAGCATTAAGCAGCATTTTCTGCTGGAAAGCTGGCCTACGTGCAAAATCAAAATCGCCTGCTGAAGAGCATTTACAAACATTATTAGACTATAAAAATAAAACTCACCAAGAACACTGCGGACTCCAGCATCTATTCAGGTTTCTCATCTTACAGCCTACAAAAATCCCTGCAAATTCAAACCCTCCTTTGCTAAAAATAAAAATTCATCGTACAGATCGTGTTCAAAAATCCAGACAAAATAGATACATTGAATTTTGTGACAATTCAAGAAATTACAATTTTAAAACAGCTTACTATTCTGGTAGTGAGAAAAAAATAAATGGAAGAGGTGCTCTCATGTAACATACGAATTTTAGCTGACGCTTGGAAATGAACATGCATCATCAGCAGCAATAGATACTATTCCTATCATGCAATAAGAATCCATGTTTGCAAGCAGAATTTTGCTACGGATGTCTAGAGTCAAATATAGAACCTCTGCATCCAAATCACCAAAAATACGAACAGAAATCAGCACAGTAATCTGTTAGGCACATCAGCTATTTACTGCCCTATCAAATCTGAGAAACACCACATCGTAGCTGTATCAAAACCCACAAACCCATCATTTCAGGCTAAACATCAGCATGCTCTTTTCACTTTTCTACAATTAGTATCTAAATACCTTACGTAACCTACTGCAGTCAGAAATGAAAAGGTTCCCTTGCATTGTCCCTCTCTGATGCAGGCACCCTGCCTATCATCAGCCACCACACAACTTACCCAATATCCACAACCTCTCAAGGCTTTTAAGACTGTCTACTTTATTCTGCTGAGCCCAGAGGAAAAGACCCTCACTGCACACTAGAGCAGAACATTTTCAGTGTTCTGCCTCCATGTTTATCTTGCTTGTAGATTACCAAACCAGCTACCACAGCTGGGACTGGTCAGATTTCTCCAAAATCATACTGGATGAGATTCTAGAGTCGCTGATTTCCTGTTATAGGAAGTAACAGTTCTAGCGAAAGAATCCCCAAGGCAAAATGTTTAGTGTTCCAATGTGCAAGCTCTAACAGCCTTTGTTCTTCCCTTTGCTATATTCATTACTGCTTTCTCCTCTCTCCCCCTCGTCCTCTCTCTGAATCCTTCAGCTTTCTCTATAAGATACAAATGCCAGCTCAAATCTAAGGACACATTTATTTCTCAAATGAGAGGGGGAAAAAAAATAATCCTATCCATTATCCATTGCTCGGAGTTAAAAGTAGTCATCCCTCAGGAGCTGATGTACTGCCCATCCGGTTCCCTATTCTTATTTCATTACTGCACAGTATTATAATTCATGCCACTAATAACCCACTGGAGCTCCATCAAACCTCTAAAATACATCTTTCCACTTGGCTGCTGCAAAATCCTCCCTGGGTTACAACGGTTTAAGAAACATCATCCATACTACTTATTTTGCATGTTGGTTTTTTTTCTCCGGAGAGGCTATATTACATACACGTTCAACAGGAGACCTCCATTCAGAATCAAGTCCTGGGTTACTCGGATATGTCCAAACAAGCAACCTTTAAATAATCAGGCAGCACATTCGGAGGGTGCAATGCTGTAACACAACACAGGAGCCGTTCGCTGCCATGTGGCTCACAATTTATGACTGTCACTCAGAGGCCTATTCCATACCACTGCATTGTGCAAAAACGCCTATCTGGCCATAAGATATTTCAAAGATAATACTGCATTTAGATAAGAGATCCGTAAGTCTTTACAAATAATAGCTTTAATCCTATTAAAACTGGAGGAAGTTAATAGCATTTCTTTAGTAACACTTAAACAATCGCCTCCTTACTAATGTGCCAAATGTGCAGCCAGGAGCCAGATTTACTTTTCCCATACATGTACCTTCATGCTATCGTTACACTCACACCCCAAACACCACATCTCACCTTGTGAACCTTGACCCTTGAAAGATTTTTTTAGCCAACGCTCGGTTACTGCCACAGACACATTACCTCTGCAAAAAGGAAAGGGTTAAAGGCAGCCCCAATTAACAGGCCTACAAGGAAGGGAAAGAAAGAGAAAAAGAAAAAAAAAGGGAAAACGAGTATGCCTTACAGCATCTTTGCAATGCTTTTATGCACAATTCTACAATATTGTTTCCTTTTGGCCTTAGAGAAAGGCACGGTACCCCCCCCAACACTTAACGTCTCCTAAAGAAGAAAACCACAAGACAGCACCCTGTAAATAAAACAGCATGCAAAGCAGCATTCTTCAGTCACAAGCATAACTACAATTACAAATCATTCAATCAATTTTATTGCGTTTAGTTTTAAAATAGACTGCATAACCAGTGTCCCACCCTTGCAAAGCAAAAATATTTTAATCAGGGTCATAAATCTCAGCTCTTGCCCATTCCTTAAGCATAAAAAGGCACGAAAAGCCAAAGACATCTCAGTTACTGCAAATATGTACATTCACATACAGAACCCTTTATGACTACATTAGCCACATACCAGTGCTGTGTGTCTAAAGTGTGCATTCACATACTGGTTTGGGATGGTATCTTTCTGCAAGCTCCTCTGCTTTTGGCTGCCATGAAGGGAGGAAGCTATCCCACTGTAGTAGCTCAGTGACTGCATTGTGTTCAGGAGCTGATCTGCCTCAAACCAGTTCCAGCCGGTTCTGGTCACCCTACATAAAAAGCTATGGCAACCCTCGCTGAGTTGCCAACAAGTCCCTGGAAATCGCAGGGGCTGCTGCTTTTTCTTTTTTTCCTTTTCTTCCCCCCCACCCCCATTTTTCCAGTGGCGGCCCTGTGCCCCTGCTCCCCTCCTGCCCGGCCCCACGCGGCCCCCTTGCTCCCCACGGCCGCCCCACACGCTCCCATCCTCTCCCCCCCGCCTCGCCCCCCCACTTACCTCCCACAACCTGGCTGAGAGCGGGGAGTGTGTGCGTGCCTGTCGGTAGCTAACAAAGAGACCGCAATAAAAATCCTCGCAGGATCTCTCTTGCAGCACCAGGCAGGCTCGGCCACAGCCCTGGGAGACAGTCTGCTAACCAACGGGGCTGCTCTGCCCCCTCTCTCTGCCCTCCACCGCTGCCACAGCAGCCCCCTCCTCATGCCCACGGCCGTGGGGTGGCCCACCCGGGTGGCACTGTGCCCCATTCTGCAGGGCGACCTTACCCACGCCCCTCCAGAAATCCATTTCCGCAGCACCCAGATGATTTATTTTTTTTCCTTCCCTTCTTCATCGGTTTTTTTTTGGCTCTTCAGCCATCCCTGAGCCACCCGAGGGCTGCAGCCACGGTTGCGGGGTGCCCCACGGGGGAGGCCCGGGCCCCCCAAAGATGGCTGCTGGGCACAGCCTGCCCTGGGCCCCACGCCGGGCTGCGGGGTGGCCCCTGGCCTGGGGCACAGCCTGCCCTGGGCGGCTCCTGGCCTCGGCCACGGCTCCCCTGGCTGCCACCATCCTTCCACAGGGCCCGGCGCCCGCCTTTGCCCCTGCCAGCCCTGCTCTCTGCCCTGCCGCCCGGGGCCTTGCTGCTGCGGGGGGACGGTGGCCCCCAGCCCGGCCATCCTTCCTCCCGCTCCTTCGGCTACTCACCCCGGTCACCTCCTCCGCCTGGGCGCCGAGCCCCCTCCTCTATGGGCTGTGCCGGGCGGCGGCTCCTCGGCGCGGCTCCTCTGCCGGCCGCCGCCAG
>VXBW01004813.1:105486-132512 GCA_013400375.1 Thinocorus orbignyianus
GGCGTGCTGTGGCAGCGGGAGGGGATCTTTCCTTCCCCTTCCAGCGCTGACCGTTCTGTGGGATCCCGGCCAAGGGCTTTGTGCGGGGCCGGGGCCGCTGCTTCTCACAGGAGCAGGGCAGCACGAAGCCATTAGGCCCTCCCTGCGAACAGCTCTGGGGTTTTGGCTATTGCCTCTTGTCACCGGCTGCGTTTGGTAACAGACTTTTGTTTGCCACTGAGCAACCTGATGGCTGGAAATTTTAATATGAAATTTCCTCCCTTTCTGCCCCGGGCCGGCCTGTTTTACAAGTGTTCAGCATGTTTTCTAGGATTCAAAGCTTTGCACGTGCATCTGGCCCAGACCATGACAACACCCCTCTCAGGTTTATGCTACAAGCTTCTTGTTTTACAGGCTATATGAGCAATAACTACATATTCTGCCTGAAGTAACGATGTTTTTATGGACATCTCTTACAGGCCTGTGATGCTTCATCGCCAGCCGGGGCAATCGGTGAGCCTGACAAGTGCATAGAACTTGGATATAATCAATTGATTTGAGGATTTTTATAAAAAAAAAAATAAATGGATTTGTGTTCAGCACTAGTTACAGTGTTCGGGAAGGGCTGTGAAATTCAGCTTGCACAAGCCTAGGGCTCATCCTGCAAGCGACTTGTAGAATTAGGCCGTAATATTTAGAACTCGCTATTTTGATCAGAAAGGTGAACTAGAGGCTGTTCTCTGTAGTTTTCTCTACTGCAGACTGCTTACTCACATTGCATTTCTGTGGTTGGCAAGCGCAATAGTATAAAGAAGATGGCAGCTGCTACTACTACTTTTGTATTAATACCTGAAATATTAATATGTTTCACAACTTAAACATTGTGCAAAGGTCCTCGTGCATGCTGCCTTTCAGACAGATTTACTTGTTTTCCCTCCAGCCAGGTGTCCTTGACATCTTCATGGCAGGAAAAGTGTCACGCTAAGCATTTGACTTTCGAAAAGTAAAACGAAGAGAATTTTAGGCGTCATTTACAAGTGGTGGCAGGCTGGTAGCTCCTCTCCCATGGCTTTTCAGTTCAAATGCACAAAATAGCAGGCAATTGCAGTGTGAGTCTCTACAGTGTCACTTTTGCTCTGTGAGGCTTTGGTGTAGGTTTTTTAGCATATTGACCTTACATCTTGGAACTGAGATTTGGTTCTTAAGTCACTTCAAGTGCTGTAACTCCACAGATAAAGCTGTTTCAGCTAGCTGCTCGGGAAGCAACAGCTGTTTTTAGGTTACTCCAGCCTTTCCAGTGGTGTGAACTGGAGTTCCTGGCTTTATCCCCTCCCGGCAGCTGGGGCTGTACAGGACGTATCGCATGAATTAGGAGAGTTTCGGTTCCCTGCAGCTGCTGAATCCCCACCCCTGAAGGTTCCATCCTGTAGTACTTCCTTCCCATGTTGCTGGCAGCCAGACGCTGGCAGCATGCAGAGCTAACACCCTGATCCTTCTGTATCGGGTGACAAGTGTCCGAAACAGAGGTCCTGGCCAGTCCCCCGCAGACACTGCCCTGTAGTCCTTAGAACCAGAGGAAGAAATTACTGCTTTCTGAGATGATTGTGTTTTCTCTCTTGGCTTTGCAGTGGCCAGGAGTGAAGCCTCTGGCACAGATGGCCTCGTGGTGGACGGTCTCAGTCAAGACAAACGAAACCACCAGTGTTTTCCTTCCACTTTGACTGCGGAACAGCACTGGGAAGGGATTGCCTGGGCACCTGCGCTGACGGAGCTGTGAACTTTGCTATCAGCTCACATACCAGGTATTTCATTCTCCAGGAACTGTGAATTTTAACCCCACCTTTTCTTTTCCCCAAAGAAAGACCAGCCCACTGTTACTTCTCAGCAGTCCACAAGGAGTGCTGCTAGTTCCAAACACTTCCCCTTTGATGCTGCAGCGAATGCTGAACTCATCTGCAATGATAACTTCTTAATTATTTAACTTCTTAAGGATTTTAAGGCTCTTGAAATGCAGAACTCTAAAATGTGGTGTATTGATTCCATACTTTTCTGTATAGGAATCAGCTTTAACTCTGTCAAATGTGAATTGCTACAAACACAGCTTTTACAAAAATGTGCTGGGGCCAAAGATGCTTTTGCAGGTGATTGACACTCTTCTCCCCATTTTGTATGTTGTTTTTACTCAAGAACCAAACATTTCCTTCCTGGGTAGTGAAACATCCTTAGCTTAAGCAAGGAGGATAAAATACAGATTCCATATTTCCAATCCTAAATTTATTTTTTAGGTTAAGAGCTTTATGACTTCTGGCAAAATCTTAATGCTGTCTATTACTTCAGTTGCTTTTTTTGGTTTTCACTGTAAAATTTCCTGTGTTGTATTATCTGCTAGAGCAGAGCAGAACAGAACCCTGCATTTTTTTGTTTTAGAATACATATATTTATATCACTTTTTAGAATGCAACCGTACTTTTCTTTAATCACTGTATTTAAGCATTCAGTATTAGAAAGACCAGCTTACCACTAAACTTCCCCTTTTCAGATGCTGCTATTACTATTCTCTAGAAATCTTCTTGGGAAAAAAAATACCATTTTCCTTTCCTGGTTATTAAAATAAGTCTCCTATTACGTTTTGAACGAAAAGGTCTAGGATTGCGTTTTAGAAAGATGAGATTTATTAAAAGAAAGGGATCTCAGATGAGATGAGATGAAATGAAGGACTTTAGTAGGGAGAAATCCATAACCAGACTCAAAATACATCCTAACTACTACTGAGGTCAAGTAAAAATTAATATCTAGGATGACTTTGAATGGGAATCACAAGTGAGTGCTGCAAGGGCAGGTTTGCGGCTCCGTGGAGGATGGAGCCTGACCAGTTGTCCAAAAGGAAATACACGAGCTGAGAATTCGTGACTTGGGTTTTAGCTTTCCTTTTTTAAAACCCAAATAATTAAAGTGTGTGCCAATTCTCATAGTTTGGTAGGTGTTGTCCAGAATATTCTGCAGAAGCAATGCAGTTTGCATTTTCCACAGGGATCAGCCCAGGAAAAAGAGCATGGAGTTGTTAGTAATAGCAGAACAGTGGCAGAGGAGGTGCACAGGCTGTGTGTGGAGGTATTCTGACCCCCAAGCCTTGAAGCATAAGCTCTGCTCTGATGAGAGAGGTCTCACTATTTAATAAAGGTGATTTACATGTTAGTTTGAAAGTTGTTGGGTAGTGAAATGACTTTCACCTCGCTGGCTAAAGGTTAATGAAGATCGCACTTACGTAAATCTATGAATGGCTGCTTAATTTAGGAAGCAAGAAGACTTCTAATCTGCAAATTGTCCAACTCTGTGATAATGCCGTGGCAATGCCTATGTTGCAACATAAAAAAATAGAGCTATTTTTCTAGTGGAGAAGATAAATCACTGGATCCAGTGTTGGCTCTGGTCACATGAGGAAAACTACCAGGCAGGACTGGTCAGGATTTTCTCCTTGTCTGTCAACAATTTTCATGACCAGCAGCCTTTGGTCTTTCCAGATAGGGAGTGGGTGGTGACTGAAGCCAGCAGAAGAGGCACAGGGAGTGGGGACAGAGCCTCCTGCCACTCCAGTCTGCAGGGGACATTTTCCCCCACTGGTGGACGCCTCTTTCATGGGTCCCTGTCGTTGCTGTTGCAGGTCGGGCATAAATGGAGCCGATCTCAGGGCAGGGGAAGTGTAAGATCATAACCATGGGGCAGTCCCTGTGGGGCAGAGAGCGTTCAGATTGTAACTGCTGCATCGTCTGTGCTTGTGCCTCTGGCAGGCACCACCCGCAGTGGTGGAACTATGTCTCCACAACGGGCTTTTTCTCCCAAATTTAAAGGATGTCTCGGACCCCCCACGCCTGACCCAAGCCATCCGCACAGCAGCACGGGGAGCCCAGCGGATGGCCAGACCTGCACCTGGGTTTTCCCAGCCGTCACCTCACGAACACCATCCTCTGTCACCAGCCAGTGACACGCCAGGCCGCAGGCGTATTGCCAAATGTGAGGCTAATGGGTTTTCCCAGCAGCACTTGAGTCTTCTCCGCTCACTAACACCTTCCCAGTGCTGGGCCACAACCCCCTCAGTCAGCTTTCTCGTTGAGCATTAGCCACCTGCCTGATTAACATCCAGCAGAACAAAGCTCATCAGCCTAGGACATTGAAGAATGCCTGGTTTGTTCCCTTAACGTGCCACGTGTATGGGTTTTTTTTTTTCCTTCCTCTACTGATATTTATTCAAGTATACGAGGATTATTTCTGAATTATTCATCATACAATATCTGATGAGGCGGTGGCTGTGCTGGCTCCCGCTGCTTAATGAATGAGCCATTAGCCTTTTGCAGATGGTGCTGACGCCAGCGATTCGAGCGCTGTGTGCTCACCTGCGTTTGCACAGCGCCGGGAGCTGAAGGCTGGAGCTCAACCTAAACACGGGCTGGGGAGATCGTTCTTTAACACCCGGGAAGTGTCCTGTCACGTCCTGTCTCGCTGCCGGAGCCTGGGGGTCAGAGGGCTTCGTTAGGGACTCTCTGTAGGAGCTGCAGGTGGAGTTTCCACAGGGCACTTTGTGGCGCCGGGGACCACCTTCTCTTGAGGCTGGAATCCTACAAACTGGACAAGGAGGGGGAGTGTTTTTGCGACACTTAGGTTTTGTTTCAGACAGCATCTAACACAATTTTCTCCGAGTAGAAAAAATCTTTGTGTAGTTGAGTATATATCCTACCAAAGTACTCATTACACCACTTCAAGCAGTAAAGTACACAAAAAGAAAATCGTTAGCAGTTACGGTCATTGACGTGTGCACTGTCTTTCTGTGCCACCGCCTGCCGCGAGGTTTGGTGGCTGCTGCCATTTCAGAGTCGCAGCATATCTGCAGGAGCAGAGGCCACCACCATCCGCTGCTCCAGAAACTTCTTTCTCCTAAAGCTAGAAGGTGAGAAGATACTGGAAGATTTTTTATTGGTCTATGGAACTGGAGGACACTGCGTAGCTGGCTCATGGTGGCAACAAGCTTGTGGAGCTCAGCCCAGAATACACGGCATGCTCTTGGCACGGAACGGTGGGGAACAGGCCCCAGGAGGCCACTCCTGGTGGGACGCAGCCACTGCTGCCACCAGCCCTGTGCTGTGACCTCCCCTCTGCAGTTCAGCCAGGCACTTGGTACCTGCAGCACCAGCGCTTCTACCTCTGCCTTTCCGTAGCCCACCCTGCAAAACGGAATAAATACATACACGTGGTGAAATCACCATAAAGGGGAACCCAAAACACCCCGAGCTGAGCTCTGAGCAAGTCATCAGAAGGACTAATTGAAGGCTGCTGGCAGCCGATGAGGAACCCTCTGCATCTGAAGGAGCTCAGTTCGGTGCAGCATTGTTTCCAGCAAGAGCAATTTTTCCGCTCCTTTTCTTCTGTTTGCCTCAGGACACGCTCTCCTCACGGATGAGGATGTCAGCAGCAGCTGGGCCGGCCTGCGGTTGCTGATTTTGAGCTGCCCGGGATGTTCTTCCTACAATTGAAGCAGGAATACGAATAAAGGCAGCTCGCTGATTTGCAGCCGGTGCAGCCTGCGAGTCTTTCAAGCAATCTCAGGCTCTCAGGGCTGGTAGTTGGTGTCTCCTGCTGGAGGAAGGACATCTGATTCATCACCACCAAAGGCTACGGAGGATGAGTCAGGATTATACAAATTGCATTTAGTTTGTGTAACAACGCTACTTTCTGTATTGAAAACCTCCTTTGCTGCTGCCAGAAAGATGAGCAAGCCCCGAAATAGGCAGCGCTTGGCAAACTGTCCCCCAAACTGGGGCTGGTGGCTTTCTGTGTTTGCGGGGTCCGGGCTGTGGTGGGGACAAGGGGCCAGCGGGGTGCTGGGGAAAGCAAACTGGAACTCGAGCAGGTGAGTGTGTCAGACTGCATGAAAAGCAGTAGACACCCAGCCCCAGTGATGAGTCAAATCAAAAGCAGGAATAACTTGGACCAAAACTTGTGGATAAGATGTGGCAGAAATGTATGCAGAGTTTGCATTTGAGTATTAAACTCTCTCCCTACTTATTTAAAGCCCTGGATTAAATGTCAGCAGGCTCATATTTATGTTGACCAGTTAATAATAAAAAGAAAATCCCCCAAGCCCCCTTGCTCTCATGCACATCATGTTCCCTAGGGAGTGTTTTAGGAAAATGTGATTTTACAAGTGGCTAGAAGACATCCAAATTCCTCAAACGTTCCTGTTGTGGTTCCTCACTAGCGTTAGTAGCTCGTTGGCCTCCTTCCTTCCTTCCACCACCCCTGGGAAGTACTGCGGCCAGTCCCTGAGCTCAGGCTGCATCCCCTGGCCTCACCAGCAAACTGAAATCCTGGCTGGGCTTTGGCACTGCCCCAAAGTGCACGCTTTTCAAGCCTCCTTGGAGAGAGATTGGCAGCCGCTGGTGGCTTTTCCCTCTTTCATCCAGAAGGGCAGGTGCTGTGGCTCCTTTGGTCTGTTTGACGTGAAAGAAACAGATAGAGGGTGGTTATCTCGCTGGAGGGGACCCGGTGCCGGGGTGTTATTCCCAGTGGATGTGGGATGTGAGGTGGGCCAGCACCATGCTCCGGGCTGGTTACCCCCTGTCAAATGGGCGTGTTTTTCCCGTGCAGCGTGGTGGCCACCCGTTGCCCGTCGGTACGGCATCCGTTGCTGTCACCGGTGACAATGCTGGGCTCTGCCGGCCCTGATTAGATTGTGGCTGAGGGCCGGCTGCTCGGGGAGATTAGGAGCCTGCGGTGGGGCTAATCCACCCTCCCACACCTGGGGGATCTCAGAAATCATGTTCCTCCCACGTGCCTGCTGCCCCCTCCCCAGCCCCTTGGGCTGGGCATCTGTGCTTGGTCCCACCCCGCACCTCGCCGTGCTGTCCCCAACCCCGGTGTCACCTCCTTGCCCCCCAGCACCGCCCGAGGTGGTGGATGTAGCCCATGTGCCACCCTTGGGGCAGCAGGCCTGGCAGGTTTTGGTTGTAGAGGCAGAGCTCGTTTGCACAGTGCCTTAGTAGAACTGATGTTCTCCGAAACACTCCCTGTGCAGCACAGCCGTAAGAGCACAGTTCTGGGCATTCACACCCTTACCCGTGTTCTTGCCAGGGAAAGAAGAATCTGTGTCTGGGGGAGGAGGAGCCGCCTGGGTGGCGAGGAGGCTCTGCAGAAGAGCGTTGACATCTGGCGGCGGGTGCAGCCAACTGCTCCGGTGAGTGCTGCCAGCCTGGCACAGGGGTTCCAGCAGTGGCACTGGGCAGTCAGAGAAAGTGCTTTGAAAGAGGTGTAAAGCAACAAAAAAACAAACCCTGTTGAAATACCAAACATTAAATAGTTGAATAAAAAATGAAGTTTGGTACCGAAGCCCCCAGTAAGAGACAGTCTGTTGAGTGCCCACCTAAAGGTTCCGCTGCCTGTTGGGCATCCAGTGCTTACTCTCCCTGTACAGCAAGGTTTTAAAGAAGTCAGCAGGAGGTTTTGGAGGTGGTTGTTGGGTGCAGCAGGGTCAGGGCTGGCCCAACGCGGGCTGCGAGCCAGCGGGGACCCCACCTCTTACCCTTGTAGGCAGAGCCAGGACCGGCAGCAGGGCCCCGTCTAATTTTGGAAGAGAAAATACCCTCAGAGCCCTATTTTTATGGCTGTCCATTAAAGAAGGGTACAAGTCATTCTGTGAGTGAGTTACGGAGCTGTGATGACAACAGCGAGGTGACAGCAAAGCCTGGTGCAGGCCCCGCTCGGCCCCTCGTGCCCACGAGGCGGGTTCCAACCCCACAGCACAGTCTTTGCAGGAGAGAAATGGGACTGACCCCTTCCGAGAGCCTCCCTCCACCCCCCAGCCAGGACAGGGCAAGCAATTACACCAGCCCCACTTGCAAGAAAAGGCTTGGCTTCAGAAAAAGCAGAAATTGACATTTTGCACTGCATACACACAGTACTGGAGGTGGGAAAGTCACCCGCTGAGCATCATCTCTCCACTCACTACATTTTTGTATGACTTCTTCTTAGAGCTGTCCAAAACCAGCTGTCGTACATAATTAAAACCAACTCCAGTTTGCAATACCTCAAAATTCTAGTTAGACCTTTTGTACTTTATATATACCATCATTTGACCATCTCCAGATCTGGCAGGCAGATGGAGTTTGACAGGAAATACTACCTCAACAGATGCCACTACCTGGGCATCTTTGCTCAGGCTGGGAAGAAATTGAAGGGTAAGGCAAGAAAATCTGTTTTCTTACAGAGCCACCATCTGCTAATTTGAGAAGCTGCTGCCACTGATGACTCAGTATCACTTGGGTATGTAAAAATATTGCTAAGATCATTCTGGAGACAGCTAGTATTATATATTAACTGTATTAGAACTGTTGACTAGGACCAAGATGCTAGCAGTAAGAAAATACTGTAGCTAAGGAGTCTAAAAGGAAAATAACTTTAAACAGAATGATTTAAAAGGGGGCAGTTATTTCTCTTGGGAACCTTTAGATAACAAACCTGTTTGTTTATCCTTTTTTGCTGGCATATTCTGTTAAGAAAGGGAAACGTTTGCTGCTTGACAGCAGACACAGCTTTTCCAGTTGGGAGGAAAAAAAAAAACAACCAACTAGTTCTGTTTACTGGGGTGTATAAAGAAAAGAAGTGATTATTGGCTCGGGGGGGATTTAAACTGGGAGAAGCAGAGCCTGTGCACAGATAGATTGTCTTGTGGACAACAGTTTATTACACAGAAAGAAACAGAATAAGCTTTTATACAAATTAAGAAACTGTGACAAAGTATCATCCAAATACTACAGTACTAGACCATCTCTCAAGCTCTTAATTTTTGATTTATAAGTCAATTACACAGGATCGTTAATGCAGGGGTACACCTCGCTCATCAATAAATAACTCCCTGTTTAATACCCCCTGAAGGAGAAAGGCAGAGACTCCAGCTCTTTCGCTGGTTACTCCAGGGAATAATCTTTGGGAATAGTTACACTGACATCCACGTATGTGGGTGCTAGAATCTTCATCTGGTATTTTTGCAGTTTCAGGGTAGACTTTTAGCAGTTTTACTTGACTGTCTGCCTATAAATTCCTTCGGCCTGGGAAACAACCAGGTAGGGTTGGTTTGTTTGTCACTGAAAAGCACCCCAGAAAAGCAGTGGCGGGTGCCCAGGAGCCCCCAGGCTCTCCCTCATCTTGCTCATTCATTTTTAGCCTTCACCATTTAGTGTTCTTCCAGAACATGAAAAGACCACCTTTCCAGAAATCAGATCATCAGGTGTCACCTCATGTACTCAGGAGGAGGCTGTTAAAACATAAACAAACACGTAAAACCTTGTTTTAATGCAGTATCTAAAAAGAAATCCCTGGATAACTGAAAGCGACAGATGGAAGAGGGAAAGGTGTATTTATCATTTTGGGACTAATGGATTTTTAAAGATCATGTTGAATCACAGAGCACACGGAAATTCATTTTCCTGCCCAATTCTGCCAGTGTTTTTCCCTCGGACAGCTATATCTGCTTTGTCCTGGCTTGTGCAGGATGAGCAGTTTCCCTCTGAGAACAGACCACACGCATGTCCAGTAAATACTGGAACTCCAGCCCCGCTGTCCCGGAGCCCCTTTGCTCCTGAGAGCGGAGGAGGTCCCCTGCTCCAGATGATGCTCTGCTCCATTCTGAAGACGTGGCAGCTACTGCTGTTTGGAGAAGCTGAGGCTGTCTGAGAGAAGGAATTCCAGTTCCACAGTGTCATCCGTGGTTTCTACAGGTACGTTCCTGTTCTCCCGTACTT
This sequence comes from Thinocorus orbignyianus, assembly GCA_013400375.1. Lineage (NCBI taxonomy): Eukaryota > Metazoa > Chordata > Aves > Ciconiiformes > Thinocoridae > Thinocorus > Thinocorus orbignyianus. The sequence continues at coordinate 115,254 of VXBW01004813.1, forward strand.
CGTGCCTTGAAGCCAATATCCCTGAAGTCCCGTTGCAGGAACACGCCTCTGGGCGCCCGGCGCTGCCCGGGCAAACACGGGGTGGCTGGTAAACACCTGGAGTGGAGCTGGGCTGGCAGTGGGCAGGGAGGTAGAACTGAGCTGCTGCTGGGCTCGATTCAGTGTGGTTACGGAAAGGATTATTCACGCAGCAGGTCTGGAGGCAGTTACTGGCTTTGAATCCATGGCGAAGGCCTAATTTAGCAATAAGGGGCTTCCCAACGTTAACTTCCTTTCTTTCATCCATTGTATCTTCTATTCCCGGGTACTCATAGTGCAGGCATACGGTGAAGATCAAGTGTTCCTGCAAAAGAGGAAAGAGAAGGGGAATAAAACTTAAAAAAAGCGTTAGACTTCCTCCCCCACTAAAGAATGCAGGAAACACTTCAAGAGGCAGAGTCTCCAGGAGAAACGTTTCCGGGCAAAGACTCATATGCTGAGGACCTCTCTGGGTTAACGCTGGCTCGCCCCACACGGTGTTTCTAGAAGCGCTGGCATTACATCACCTGCCAGAAGTGGTGGAGATACCAAGTGACATCCAGCACAGACGCGTGACAAACCGCAGCGTGCCACCGTGAGCTGAAGGGACACCCTTCCAAACAGTGGGGTGGGATGGAAGGAGGTAAATGCAGCGTTTACAGCTCCTGCTAATGACCGTGTAAGATGGGCTTCAGGTCACGCTCCTCCAGCCCCACAGGGCACAGGAACGTCCCCACAGGGCAACAGCTCATCTTCACCAAAATAATTGTCTTCTCAAAGCTCAGTCCAGGCCTGAGAAATACAGAGCGCCTCGCACAACAGCGCGGGGGTTGCGTACGCCTTGGCTCCCCAGCTTTTGTGTTTCAGCTAAGAAACTAAAGCCACTAAATGGTGCTATTTGCCTTTTTTCCCTCCCAAAACACAATACCCAGCTACCTCAGCAGATCTGCAAAGCAGCAGGATTCATCTAAGCTCGGGAGGAGTAACCCATCTATTACCTGTAGTTTCTGCAGTGAGCTGAGCCTGGTGTAGAGGCAGTGCTTGGGAAGGTCCTTGGACACTAAATAGCTTCCCGTTTCCTCGGGAGTTCCTTTATTGGCCTCCTTAGGATCCACATCCAGGTCCTGGTGCAAGAAAGAAACGAGAATTTAACTGAAGGTACAGAATCTATACGTCATGAATAGCTACCACCGTTTCCTTCTGTAAATTCAGCATCTCCTTCTTAAAAGGAAAGGAGCCACCAGGCTTTTTGGCCCAAGGAGCTTTCTGTTTTACCCTTCACCTTACTGTGATCACCCGAGTAACTCTGATGGAACTGGACACGATCGCCCTGGCACAAAGGACTGGAAAACTAAAGCTTAATTAACCTTGTCCTCCAGGTAGACATGTCCTCAGCTCGCACTGGAGCTACTGACATTTAACATCTTTAATTAAATAGAACAAATACCGGCCATGAAGACAATGAAAAACAAAGGAGGCTTTGAAAAAGATGAGCTGGGATTCATTTTAACATTTTTTTATATATATTAAAAATAGGCATTAAAATAAGTAAACGCAGTGGAAGGAGGTCCCCGAGCCGCCAGCAGGAAGCACTCACGAGTGGGAAGTCCGTGACGTAGGCTTTGCAAACTGTTATTTCAGGTGGCTTCTTTACTATTCGCGTGTAAATTATCATTACGTTGGAGAACTCGGCTGCAAACCCCAGCTGGATCTGAACTCCGCACTGGAATTCCAGACACATACTTTCTGGAAGCTCTGCAAACGAGGAAAACATCGTTACCTGACCCCAGTTCTGCCTCAGGGGTCTCTTGCCAGCCCCCAGGCAAGGAGCAGGGCAACGTTTGCTGTCACCAGGATAAGCTCACTGACCCCACAACTCGTTTCTGTACCCACCAGCCAATCAGTAAGGTCAGTATGGTATATACCAAGGAGACAGCTATAGCATGAGAGTCTGAATTTGACAGCAGAACAGCTTTCAGGTTGGTTTCTTCCCCTCTCACAGCCCCTGTGCACGCTCACAAAGCCTCCTTGTTACATTCTGGATCTCTCTCGAATCACAGGAACCCACCTGGGAGCCACCACCCTGCGTCTCTGTGCTCCGTACTGACTTCTCCGCTCCCACTGTCGAGGTGAACCCCAACACAGAAGGTTCAGATGGGAACTGGAATGTTTTCCGTCCCCATCCAGTGTCACCCCCAGCCGGCAGAGATGGCTAAGGAAGCACACACTCTGGTTTTGCCCCCGTGCCAGGAGGATGATCTGAGGACTGTGCTTTACCGTGAGCTTTGGCCCACTGCAGGTTGCGTGCCAGGGACTCGGCAGAAGAGATGCTCTGTTGGATGGGGTCGGTCAGTGCCCGCTTCTCAGACAGGCTGCTGCGGATCTCCAGCGCCTGCTTGCCTTTGGTAAGGTGACATTTGCCCATATCTGAAAATAAGATGCAGATGCTTTCTCTCAAAAAATCAACACCGCTGAGATTGGAACTATATGAAGTGCATCCCTGCAGTGTTCCCGTTGCCATGGCTACCCCAGTGCCAGCACTGCCATCAGAACCCAGTCTGAGGGTGTTTATCGCTCTGCGGGCTAAGGCAGCGCCCAGGCGCCCGCAGGGAGTCACGAGGGCTCCACCTGTGCCCTGGCAACACGCTCACACACATTTCCCAACCAGTTCCAGCAGTATCACAGTAAGCACCTAATTAAAGTGACTAATTTCAAGCGTATCAATAATACCCTCGGAGGGGATTTCTAAAGAACTGGAGGCAAGCGGAATATTTTAGGGTTGATAAGGAGGCCAATACTATTTGTTTGGCACCACGACTAATGAGCTGGATAACTGGACAGAGAGCACCCCCAGCAAACCTGCAGATGATTCAAAACTGGGAGGGGAGGCTGGTACATGAGAGGGTTGTGCTGCCACCCAGAGGGACCCGGCCAGGCTGGAGAACTGGGCAGAGAAGAATCTCGGGAAGTTCAACACCAAGTCCTGCACGTGGGCACCAGGACAGAAATGGGACTGACCGGCTGGAAATCTGCAGAGAAGGACCCTGGGGACCTGGAGGACACCATGCTGACCACGGGCCAGCGCTGTGCCACCCTGGCAAAGGCAGCCAGCAGGCCAAGGGAGGTGAGCCCTCCCCTCTGGCCAGTTCTGGGGTGCAAGGTCCTGAGCAAGCAGCTCTTGTTTACTCTGCTTTGAGCAGCAAAGTTGGGCTTGACAGTCTCCAGAGGTCCTTTGCAACTTTAACCAGTCTGCAGTTCAAACTTACTCCAATTTATTCGGGTTTCTCTATATTTAGTTCAATTACATTTGAAGGTGACATGCGGAAAGTCAAACCCAATGGTCTGCCAAGTGAATTAAAAAAATCCTGGAAAATTTCCATTTTTGAGTTCATTAAAAAAATGAAATATTGAAGGCTGTTTCCATGGAACACTTTCAAGTGCCATCAGAGCACCAGTGCACAAACAGCCAGTATCTGGTGACACTGATAAGGGCTGTCACGGCACCTGACAGCTCAGTCCTTCACTCTGCTCCCAGCTCAGGAGTGAGACGAGTGACAGGTGCCACCTCAGAACACCTACAGCACAGGACGGGCAGCAGGGCGGTTGCTTTCAGGCAAATGTCTGAACAACGCTCAGTTTTAATTTCAGCACTTCTCCCAGGCAGAAAGACGCTCAGAACAAATAAGGTTCACTAAAAAGGAGAGTCTAAAATTGATGGCTATTAAAGAAGCTCATATCCCTTTATCGTGTCATGATCTTTGTTCATGTGCTGCCCAGTAGCACCTGCTTCTTGATAGAAGAACTTTATTTTAACAAATAAAGCAAGCTGGAGCTCACCTTCTGCAACCTCATCCAGCAGCACGGTGATCTTCTTGTCTTCTAACAGACGGTCCTTCAAGAACTTCATGAAGATTCCATTGGCCAGCCCCAACTGCTGAATTTCAAAAGCTTCTGCTCCTTGGCACCTACGAGATCACCAGTATCAGACACAGAAAAACCACGGAACCATCTGCAGGATTAAGATGGACACGAGGACAAAAGGAGCAAAGTTGTGTCGGGGATGGGGGAAAGAAACCCTGTGATTTGAACACGAGGCACGTCTAAGGCCACCTGCTCTTCATGCTCATCCTGGGAAGATTTCACTTGCACACAAGGCCCAGAGCACAGCTGAGGACAAGCTGTTTATAAGAGGAGCTTGAATTTCTCACAGAAGACTTCAGTAAAGCTCGTCTCCTTCTGTTCAACAGCTTTTGCACTTGACTTGCAAACTGATAGAGGGAGGTTATTTAAACCTCTTCAAATAGTTCCAAAGGCAGTTGTAACTTTATTCTTTACAGCAGGAGAAAAGCTTCCTTACGTTGCATATCCAAAAACAATGTTGGCTGTAACCTTCAGAGCATCTAAGATCAGAATCGTGTCATCATACTCGTTTCTGCAACAAATGGAAACACAAAAAAGGAAAACAGTAATTGGAGAACAAATAATGGTAACAAACTCTAGGGTTGTTCCAAACACCAAACCAGCATCACTTAGAAACAGTAATTTGTTTTGTCTCTCCTACAGTTCTTGATTAGAAAAAACCTGATAAAGCAGTTGATTTTTAAGCTCTAAATAAAGGCAGAACACCCCCAGCATGAAAGCAGCCCACAAACCCCCACCTCTGAGGAGTCCCAAAATAAGCACTTCACTTGAGCCCCACTGCCAAATTAACTTGTCTTTGGCCATACGGGTTCTCCTTTCTCCCCATCATGATGAAGATGGTTAACGATGCGAGGCAAAAGGGTCCTTTTTCTCCTTTAAGATGCCTAATTTCACTTCTATCTAGTAAGAACGATGCTTTATAACCTTTAAACAACAACAAAAGAAGAAGAAAGGTCACTGAAACCAAGAGGCAGGCTTGTACCCATGGAAACAGAGAGCCTGATCACCTGCTTCACATTCCCACCCAAGGCCAAAAGCAAAGTCCAGCTGGGAACGGATCCTAGCGACCTCAGAAGCCTTGGGTGCAGGCTGTGTACTCTCAGAACCCTGAACTTCCAAGTACAGGGAATTCTCAGCCTCGAATAAAGATTTCTCCTCTGTGGCAAGTCCAGCTCTCCCTCAGCATCCCTTGCTGTTCTCTCCAAGTGGCTGTTCCCCTTGACTTGTTCATTTAAAAAACAGGCTCAGTTTTAATCTGTTGCTGCAGTGAATAAACCAAACGTCACAGCTGGTTGCTGGAACTACAGTCATTGCCCCTCGCCCTCTGTTGGGAACCACAAACACCCCTCAGCCATCCAGCGTCAGCTCTGGCTGTTCAGGAGTGCTGAGACTGTACCTTTTCCGACACATATCCAGGAGGAACACGTTCAGTCCCGTCTCTTTTTCCTGCATTCGTTTGAGGATGTTCTGCACGCACAGGCAGTTTGCTGACCGGTAGGGGCTTGGGGCATCGATGGGAACCATGAAGCTGTTCCCGTAGTTTTCGTAGCCGTGGCCCGCGTAGTACAGCAGCCCTGGGAGTTCAAAATACGTGTGACTGCAAACACCCCTCAAGAGCACATTGAAATGTTTCTTCAAATTTTAGCATGGTCAAAACCTTCATGCACTGTGCCTGGGGGAGGTAAGACCATTCAAGCCAGTCCAAGCGGGTACGGACAGGCCTTTGTTAATGGGGGAAGGAAGGGCAGGCGGGGGGAGAACCACACGAACAGCAACTTCACCATACACAGACACAACCAAATAAAGAGAGAAGATCACTCATGCAACAACCAATTAGATATTTGCATCAAACACATGGAGTTAAATACTCCTAAAATGCTTTAGGGGGAGTTATGACTTCTAACAGAAATCATCTGTTGCGTAGAACACGTAACTCAGAGAGGAACAAGGAAAGGTGCCAACTGTAAAACATCTCCACACGTGCAGTTACAAAGCTCTGAGCAGCACTGAGTCAGTGCAGAATTTATAGGTGGGGAAAAAATAGCACTGAGCAGTTTGCATGGTTGCTGGCGTCTTTAAAATTATTCTCCTTTACTTTTTACTTACCATTAACCACTGGCAATTCTTACAAGTGTTTTAACTAGAAAAGAAAGGAGAAAAACCTTGCTTGCACTGTGAAAGCACTTTGCAAGTTTCCTCTGTATGGTCAGTTTCTCCACTTGTTTTTGTCTTTTTTTTTTTTTTATTTTAATAGATAAGAAATACTTTTAGAGGAAAGAAAAAAGAAAAAGAGGAGTTATTTCATGCTGCTGTTTGATAGGTACCCTGGAGTACAAAGTGCCAGAGACTCATTTTGAGTGGATTGCAGCTCCGTGTCTCTGCAGTTATGGATTCATCACTCTTGTGGGCCCTGAACAGAACACATCCTTGGCATGCTGACCTGGAGTGTGAAGGATCATCTCCCTCACGGGTCAGTACATAAGTCTCCTACATTTTAAGATTTAAAAACTGAACTAAAACACTCGATAGTTTTGTATAAAGAAAGCATATCATGGAATTAAAAAAAAGCTTTTCTTAACCCCGAAAAAGGGAACTGTGACCTAGGGCTTCGATTTTCCTGATGTGAATAAAAATTTCAAATCTTAAGGTCATATCAATTTGCAGTGAGATGAGATGATTTTAGCATTAATAACCTCCACTGCCATGAAGAGCCACCACCAGAAGCTTGTATGATTGAATGGAATTTTCCTGTTGTCTGTTCCCAGCGCTGCTTGTGCTCATCTGCAGCAAGTTCCATCTTCTAAAAAGATGCACAAGATTGTCTGTCGTCAAGCAGGGTTTATGAGAGTATTTCCTCAACAAACAGAACTATTTCAGAAATCACTACATTTCTCCTCTGCAGGTGACTATGCTAGGCTGATCTGATGAGTACCTGCAACAGTTAATACGTTGAGCTCAGGATCAGAAATAAACCTCTGCATACCAGAGCCAGTGGAGTAAACATGTTTGGAGGGGCTCGTTAGACACTTGGACACAACAATTTTAAGTGGGCTCAAGTTCCTCACAGACGTCAGCATCCAAGTGATATCTGCGCCTCCCTCTTGCCTTCTCTCTCTTTTTTTTTAAAGAAAGCAGCCTCACTATATTTAGCCTTTGAAACCCATGGGTCTCTGCTTTTACCCTTTGTGGAATACAATATTAACTGCACCCTCCATTTGGAACAACACAAAGAAAGACATTAGAGGAGACAATCGGCATCACGCCGTTCGCTGCTCCTGCCCTGGATGAGCAGTGCCTGAAATGCCACGTTCCTGGCAGCCAGCAGGAATGACACACTGTCACAGCAGTGCGTGTAGCAGGGACCAAAGAGAAGCAGCCACTATGCCTCTTCTGTCTGGAGCTGTGCCCGCTAAAAATGCAGTAAATCATGATCTGTTTGTGCACTGACAGCACCTTTTCTGTGCCTTACGCCGTTAACAGTCGCCGGCCAGGAGGAACAAAGTGACCGTTTAAATCAGTTATTGCCAGACACTCCTGAAAGAACGCTCTGCTCACCTTCCAGAAATACAAAAATACAACTGCAAAAACACGCCCTAGAAGAGTGAGAAACTCCTTACAGCCTCTTTGTGCTTTATCTTCTCAACTCACATCGACAATCAGAGAAAAAAATTACAAAGGTGCAAGAACCCAAAAGCTCGCTGAAATGTGTAAGCACATCTATTTCCCGGGGAACAAAGAAAGGAGAGTGCTCTCAGAAGGTCTGCTGTACTTCACTGCCATAATTAGTCCTCGTGTCTTGCGAGTTTTAGCCCTGACATAAAAGCCCAAATGTCAGCTCAGCCAATTCTGCGCAGGCAGCGCATCAGGTAACACACCGTCACACAAGTCACACCAAGAAACAACCTGACCTCGCATTCCAGAGAGGAATCCAGGCGTGTTTCCTCAGGTGGGCATTGCTACAGGGATTCTGCAGTTCAGACAGGACAACTGGCAGAATGTTTCGGTCCCTGTTCTAAACCATTTCCCAGTTGATGATGCAATCTTAGCTTTTAGAAAAGCGACAGAAATGGCAGCAGTCAGTAGCAAACCCCTCAAAGCCAGAGAGGAGCTTCCCTTACGCCCCACGCCAGGCCATCCTAGGCCTTTTCCAGGCAGGACAGGAACGTTTTTGCTCCACGCATCCATTGCGCCGTGGCCTCCCCCAGCTGGCACAGCCACCAGCTCTGCGAGGGCTCCGTCCCCCAAAGCCAAGGCCCTGCCAGACAGAGAATCCCAGGACAGGAGCAGGCACCCGCGGCTGAAGGCACGTCAGCAGCAGCCACGCACACCTATCTGTAAGGCCTAATTAATGGACAAAACCGGAGGGCTGCTGCCTGCTTCAGCAGCCCAAGGTGTGAAGACACACAAAGAATGAAGATTACACTCTGTATGCAGGTCTCCCACAGCGGCATCCAAGTTCTGCCCCAACAAGAACCTGGGAATTCAACTCCTTTATTACTGGCAGCTGCTGGGAGTCAGAACCTGAATACTGTAGCTCGCGTTTTATCCATTCCAAGATGAAAGAAACAATAACATTTTAACCAAGGTCAAAGAATATGCTGGTGGCTGCTTCAAACTTCCTTTGCCCGTTGTGCACACAGGCTGTTTCCCCTGAAGTCTGCTTTGCCATCACGTGCCTGAGCGGGCAGAGGCCAATAGCAGATGTCTGTGTGCCCGACACCCCACCCGCTTCAGAAGGGACATCGCGGCTTCTTACCGTACACTCCTCGGTCCAGGAGAAGTAAAAACTCATCCACTGCATTTCGCATCTCGGACTCGGTGAGATCCAGCAAAGAAACCACCTTGAAATCCAGCTGCCTTAGCAAATTCGTCAGCTCGTAGACGTCCACCATGGGAGCCTTGAGCCGGGGGTGATTCCAGTAGCTCATGTTTCCTATTAACAGTGCTACCTTGTCTGTGGCTGCAGGGACAGTGGGGAAACAAAACCACAGCACCATTACACACCCTGGCCTCAACACCTTTGAGCCCAGCTTCTTCTAAAGGGAAAGCAATATCCAATCTCACTGCAGGCATAACATTTTGTATGATTTCAAGCGCCATCCTACATCAAGAATACAGCTCTCTCCCCATCTGAAAACCAAACACCCATTTTCAGCCAACACATCTGAACCGTGACACATCTCAGACGGGGTGATCTGCCAGGGGAGTCACGAGGGGACCTCCCGTGCCTTTCCTTTTTCTGAAAGCACAGACAGTTACTGAATCCCCCCATTCATGAGGGAATTTAACAAACATGAAATTTCTTCTGGCAAGTTGAAAAGCTACGCTCAGTGCGCTCTCCCCCAAAACTCAGATTTCCTTACACTTCTTAAAAAAGTAAACAGTGAGCCACCACACCCAAAAGACCACTTCCACATCTCCTGTCCCTCTAAAACATGGTATATTGAGGTGGAAACTTCCACAGGTCAGAGGTAAAAAGTCTTATTTGTGTGTGTGAAGGTTTCTTTTGACTGTTGCTCTGGTTAAAAACAACTATACAGAAACACGAGCAATTTACGAAATTCGTAGGGAAGTCAACTGATATTCTCAGTCTCGGGTTGACTTTAACAAAGTCAGAAGTAATCCTGTCATAAGTGAGCAAAGTTGCAGCAAGAGGGGACAGAAGTCACACTGACAGAAATGCCTTCCAGACCACTACCCAATTTTTGTCCCCAAACCTCACACCGAGTTACAGAAAGGCGCTTAATCAAAGCAAGGCAGTTCCCTTCTGGCTCATTACTTCTCTCCACCAGGAATTGTTGTCCCGTAACTCTGGCGGCAAATGAGCTCGTGTGAACATCCCAGACTTGCTCTGAAGTCAGGAAGGGGATCTGGGGAGAATCTCTGTCCACAGCCTGCAGCTCTAACCCTCTACTGCCTTGAAACAAGAGGTTTTCAATGCTTTTGCAGCTGGGCAATCTCTAAGGCCTTGAGCAGTGTAACCTATTTCAAACAGCAGAGACTGAGCGGCAGTGGGATGCCGTCACTGAAAAACACTTTCAGAAGTACAAGCTTTCTAATTAATTTAGAAAACACGAGCCAGGACTGGGGAGAACTTACACTCCCTTCTCACAGTGACGGTCCCGAAGGAGCGGTGAGAGAGGCCAGCAACCTTTCCAGCTGGGCTAGCATCGACACGACAACAGGCCTGACCACAGTCCGGTCTACCATCCAAATTTAAGAATGCAATTAAAAAAACCACCCTATTCTCCAGCAACTACAGTTCCTAACACGTGCAGGCCATCCATCTGTCTCGATGGTGCTGGGCTGAGGGAGAGCCGGGCTGGCAGGGACAGCACACCCCTGGCAGACAGAGCCCAGCCCTCCTGCTGCATCACCCCCAGACCACCGTCGCCAGCCAAAGTTCCTGAGGAAAACACTTGCCCAGGTCCTGGCCAGAGGAATCTGAAACAGTAAACTCAAAACAGGAGTTGTAGATGCTCCACCGAGTCACTAAAAATACCGGTGCCCTCCCCAGTGCTCGCTGCTGAAAGGGCACACAAGGGGAATACAGCGCTCTGAAACACCCAGAGCTCTGCCCCTCCGCAGCCCCCCACATCCCGCTGCTGTTTCCCCAGCTGTGCCAGCAGCACCCACACCCAGCAGCAGCAAAACCTACTGCCTGGCTATGAAATGCATACAAGAGTTACCACTACAAAACTACTCACCAACAGGTCTGGGATGTGATTGTTCTTGCAGGTCTCCTTGAAAGAGATTGAAAGAGCAGATCGTCAGGAACTACAGTCACAGCTGCCAACGTCCGCAAACCAACCGCGTGTTCCACAGCCATGGGCTACTGGTGCTGCTTTACCCAGTAAGTTACTAGTTTAAGACTGAAAAGTACTCTTTTTTTCCTTGTTTTGGTGGGGGTTTGGGGTGTTGTGGTGGTGTTTACCTGATATCCTTTGCCCTATTCCAGCAAATGTAGCCTAGTAGGATCTGAACAGCTAGTTCTGTAAATTAAGAAGTAATAGACGCTGCCGGTGCAATTGTGATTTGAGATTTTGGGAACACCCTATCAGGGATAATCCCTCTTTGAGGGACTTGGTAAAGGTAACAGCAGCCCCGTGATTCACTCTATTCTTCCAGGTAATTTACTGGAACCAGAAAGCTCTTAACACGGTGTCTGCCCCATCAAATCCCCAGTGAGAAATACATCCAAATACCACAAACCATCCCTCGTAGCCCAGGTAGGCTCCAGCGATTTGTAAAATGACACGAAGATGCAAAATTAAAGAGTCACTTACCTGCATTTTGAAGATCACTTAGATCTTCTGTGAAGAAACACACCAATAAAATCATAGTTTAAACAAGAAGCAAAAAAATACATTTATTATTCATAAAAATATAATTAATGCCATGCCATAATTAAGAGAAGCCAAATATTAGAAGCCGAACAACTTTTCTAAAAGACTTTTGGCTTTGCATTTCTGTAAATCTGATTTTTCACGTTTATTCCAGATGCAGAGAAGAGCAAATCCTAGGTGACTACACTAAGCTCTGCCTGGCACAGCATTATAATACAGGAGATCTCGAAACACAGGGAGGAACACACACGATGCCTCAGCCCCAGGGGCGTGCAAGCAGAAACTGGAAGCACAGGACACAGACCCAGTGACTGTCACAGAAGAAAGCAGCCTGGTTGTCCTCCTCATCACGGCAATGAGGAGAGAAGCGCATGCAGAAGGAAGGTTGCATCACACATCAGTGCTTTAAAATAGACCAAAGCTCTTCACCCAGACGTGCTGTTCAGCAACATGCTCCACGATCCATCACCCCCATCGTTCATTGTCGGAAATTGATTCACAACTAAAGATTTACTTTACCTTCTGTGCACTCCACTGCCATAGCTTTCCTTCCTTGGGTTTTAAGGGGGGCAAAAAATGGGAAGACACTTGCTCTCAGCACACAAAGTGGAAGACAAAGATCATTTGGTCACTGTAAGAGCCCAAAGCAGTTTGCAGCTGATAAAGCTCTAAATTTGCTGCAAGGAAGCACGGCTATTTTAACAAATGGAAAAACTAAACCACCTGAAGGCTATATGCTTGGCTTACTACTGAAAGCTTTCAAAAAGAAATACTAATGATAGGTAAGAAATCAATAAATCAACTGACTTGTATCGCACAGAAAACCTCCTTACCTATAACGACTTCTACCTTCTGGCTGTCTTGATCTTCCCGGTCGTTATATACATGACACCAGTATGTCCCCTGATGTTCCACGTCCACGTAAGTTACCTGAACAAACACACCCCAAACCAGTATCTGTATCACTTTCCTTTAAGCCCACAAGCAAGCGAGAGTAAAAACTGAAGGCAAAGCCTTAATGAATCCAAAAGCTCGCTCCTTAGTAAGCTGCAAACAACCACTGCTCCAGAAATGCAAGAATGGAAGGAGGAATGGAAATCCATCTCACAGTAGTGCCTCGGCACACACAGATCAGTGCTTGGCAGTGCAGGAAGGAGAGAGCAGCTCTGGCTTTTACTCATATTTAATCTTTGTTATCTCAGTACATCCTGAAACACGTTCAGGATTAATATTATGCACCGGAGAGCTTCAGAGCAGTATGGGCACATGAGGAACAGGAGAGCAAGGAAGAACGTGCCCTTCCACAAGAGGTTTTCAGGCTACGAAGAAGTTCTTTTCTTCCCAGGAATAAGTTAGGGGTGCTTACACACTGGTCCCCCTAGGCTGGCCCTCTGCAGTGACTTACCATATAAACATTTTTGGTCCCATTTGCCAAGGGAAATCCATTTCGGAACCACTGGTAATGGGGAACTGGGCTTCCAACAGCTCCACATTCTAGTATCAAAGCGTCCCCCACTGCCAGGTTTTGGGGCTGAGGCTGAACACAGATGCGCAGCTTGTTCTCTGGCAAGCCAGTTAAGCTCCCTTAAAAAAAAACAAACAACCAGAAAAGAAAAAGAAAAAAAGAAAAGAAAGAGTGAGCCAATTTAAGCACATCCAGACTAACAATTGAGAACATTCAGAACAGACCCTCTGTGTCCAGTCACAACAGGTAAACAAATAAACACGAGAGTTAAAGAATTGCTTTTTGGTCAAACAATCTTCTAGGAATTCAAAAGATCCGAGGCTGTGTATGTTTGCCATCTGCCTGCTCTTACCCACCGCTGTGGAACTGCCTTTCTCTTCTGCTTTTGTGAGCAGTACAAGAGTACTGGATGTCAGCCAGCCCTTTCCCACATCTGTGCCAGACAGCCACGGGGACCTACATTCCTCTAAGGAGCGGGGAGACAGACCTTCAGGAGACGATGTTTTTGCCACTCACCGTGAGACGAGCCCTGGAGATCGCAAACTTCAAGCCGTGCCCACCGGCTGAACACGAAGGCAGACTCACTGTTCACCCGACAGATGTAAAACCCAGAATCGCTCACGCTCACCGGATTCAGAACCAGTTCTGGAGAGTTGCCGTGGGGAACCTGAGTCACAGTGAGCCAAGAAATACCTACACTTAGATTGATTCAATCTAACCCAGGATCAAACATTAGAGTATTCACGTCAATGTCCACACCGCCAGCCTCAACTCCTTCACTTACCCGAAACTTTTGGATGACAAAGTCTTGTTCTATGTATTTAGTAGCTCAGAGAGAGACTTTCTTCCGAGAATAATTAATATGCCTCCTTTTAAGACAACTCTGAGCTTTTACAGCACTTGGAACAGCTCTTCCTGAAAGGAATAACTTCTACCTTTCTCCACAAGTAACTCAGAATAATTTCTTAAGCACTACTCCAACCAGCACAACTGCTACACTGAGCTCTTGTCTTAAGCTATACTCAGCTATCAGCAGGAAACTCTAGCGTTCTTCCACAGAAAAATAAGTTTTCACTATACCTATATTTTAACTAACGAGCAGCCAGTGACTGCCCATGGCAGGGGGGTTGGAACTCCATGGTCCCTTCCAACTCTAACCATTCTAGGCCTTGAATCATATTTTTATGCCGTTTTTTGAATGATCTTGAGAAACCTTTAGAAAGGTGCAGAAAAGGAGTTAAAAATTTAATTCCTAACAGCAACTTAAAATACTAGAAGCTTACTGCAGTTTTAAGAATAGCACTTCCAATAAAAAAACATTAAGAAAAAGTGCATTTATCTTGGAGAAAAATAGCTAGACCACATGTATGGGCTGAAGTGCTGCCCTTCCAATTCCAGAGGCCCCAGCTCACACGTGTGGCACCCCCGAGCTCAGGCCTTCAACGTCTCACTCCCAGGAAACCAGTTTCTGTCTGTCCCAGACCAGCAGCGACTGGTGTTCGTTCCAGCATGCCAGGTTCTCAGGAGCCTTTGTTAAATTCTCGGTAGCCCGAGAGGCAACTAAACTTGCCGTTTCCTTCCTGTCACATCGCAGGATTTGCCTCCAAGGATGAAGAGGTCTGAATATAAGGAACCACCTTACTGGTGTAGCACACACATATGGTCCTTATGCACCATTTCTTAAATAAGAGCAGAAGTCTTAAAAAAAAACAACAAAACCCCACAAGTGTCCTCCAAAATCCTTACCTATTCTTTTCACTACTTAGAAAATCCATGTTCTCTGTCAACTCTTACCTCTTTTTCCTGTTTGAACCACTGGTAGTGCACAAACGGGTGTCCTGTTGCCCAGCAGCACAGCTTGACGACCTGCCCAGAGAGCACTGCTTGGGAGTCGGGCTGTACGACAATCTTTATACCTTTAAAAAAAGGATTTACACAAAGGAAAGTTATTAAGAATTACAATCCCACAATTTAAATTTGCACTTAAATTGTCCTTTGAGCAAAGACATTCTCTGTCATTAAATATACTTGAAAAGAATGTCTTTGTACAGTGTGCTGTACTGCACAGTTCCAATTAGTTATATGACTGCAGAACACAGGGCCGAGGGGTTTTTTGCCAGTCTGCCAGGTAAAGGTAAATTTCCACTGCCAATTTTACCTCACCAGACAGTAACGTCAGCGAAATTCTGACTCTGATATGGTCTGATATGATCCAGTTGTTTTCTTAACCCAGAGACTCATTGCAGAGAGATAGCTACAGCACGACCCCAACGCAGACCCTGCTATAACCACAGGCCTCAGAAGAAAAGGGAGAAAAAACTCAACTGCAGAACCGAAAGTTGGTCCTAACAGACCCACGACCACAGTGTCAGCACATTAATTAGCCAAGACAAACAGGAATTAAGGGATTTCAATTTAAAGGACAAAAAAAATAAATAAGACAACTTGCTCCTTTCAAAGGCTTCCAGCTGTTCTTTTATTAAAAATCTCTCCTGATTTGCATCACTAATATCTCTTAAGTAGTTGCAAAAAACCAACACGACTTCTCTGGAAGATCAGTATTTTTCACTCCTTGTAAGTATTACGAACAACTTCCAAGAAATACGATTCATAATTTCTTCACAGTTTTATTCGTTCTCCTGCAAATCATTCAGCCCGAAGCTGCTTCCTGCAAGCACCACAGAATTCAGTGGTTCAAAAAGAAAACTTTCTGGCTTAATCTTTTGAACGATCACAAAGAAACACAAATACTTCTTAAAACAAGACTCACACTGCTGTAACCCCAGCTCCCCTCTCCCTGCCAGGCCCGTGGTGCTGTACTTCAGCTAGACCGAGGTGGCATCTAACTCAATCACAGCTCCTTCCATGGTCCCCAAGGTCCTCCTCGGATGGCAAGAAGCAACCTTAACTAGATGAAACCACTGCAAAGCATTACTACAGTGTACCTGGAGGATCCCAAGGTTGTCTTAACAATGGTTCTCAGCCCGCAGCTTCGTTCCTCAGACTGTTCCCAGAACAGGACAGCAATCAGTACAGCAAGGAGCTCATGTCCTCAGCTTACTTTTAACCTCAGCCCACCACTATGGTAATTACACAAACACCAATTACTAGGTGTTTTTACTTACTGTAGAGAACAAAACCTGCAGTGCTTCCAGTGCGAAACAGGCAGCTGCAGAACTCACCCGAGTGGCTGAGGCACTGGAGAGCCTCCGTGTGCTCCAGGGCCTGCAGGAACTCCACCAGCTCCCCCACGGTGCAGCCCCGATCTCCCAGCAGCTTCAGCAGGCTCCAGCTGGGGCTTCCTTCTGGCTCCAGCACCTTGAGGGAACACTGCTCTAAATCCAGAGGGCTAGAAAACAACAGGAGAAAAGCACAGTAGCACAGACCTCCTTAGTGCTTCTTCCTCAGAAAGGAGCCGGGTTAAACAAACACTTGTAGACAAAAAAGAAACTGAAAAAACCCAGCCCCGGAGACGGGAAATTCCTAACTGACTGGGATGCATCTGCAGTACTTCCTTCAAGTTCCACGAGTTCAGAGGCTACAGCATGACATCTCTACAGAGAGTGGCATTAGTGAGCTGCCTGCTACAAAACGAGAGATGCTTGTACCTAACAATTCTGCCCAAATGTATTAAGAAAGCTTCCAATTTTCACTTTTTTAAGTCTCAGCAGAAGAGCAAGCCCAGCACCTTTCATTTTCACATGCCTCATTCAGAGGCGGTGAAGAGTGAGTCAGAACCTAACCTGAAAGTCCAGGAAGACTTTGATTTTCAGAGTACTTGTTTTACCAAGCGGCTGCTGCAGCGTAACTGATGCGCACACCTCCTGCCGCAGCCCCGTCACCACTCCGGTACCTTCACCCCAGGCTGCACATTTTGGTGCTAAGGCTTCAGGCCACAGCGGATTAGAATAACACAGGTAATAAAGAGATTAATACAGCTACAGAAAGGGAATGCAACTTGATGTATTCCCACTGAAAAGATCCATCAGCATTTCCTGCATTAAATCACAGAGCTGTGCAAACCCGTAGGCAAGGTATTTTTGCTGATCGTGTAGACTTTCCAGGTGTTTTACTGGTTCTTGAAGAGAAACAAACCCAGCAACCGGCCCTACAGAGGGGTCGTGTCGTAATTCCCGGGTTCTATTTCCCTATATTAATGAACACAGTGATAATGCAGAAAGGACACGGCTTTTTGAGAAGCCTCGCTTTTTGAGATGCTGCCTCTGAACAAACCCTGAGAAGCCACAGGAAGCCAAGCGCCGAGGAAGCGACCCAGAGCAGGGTACAGGCAGCCAGAGCTGCGGGGAAGGGAGGCTTCTACCCTGGCAGCGACCAGCCAGGACGGTGCCCCGGGCTGCGAGGGGATGCTCTGGGTACCCCTCCTCGGCCGGGACCCGCAGACACCGCCCCGGGACCTCCTCCTCCGGGGGATGGATGCTCCTGCCCTCCCAGAGCCCGGCGGCGGGGCCGAGGGGGCGGCCAGCCGCATCCCTTCCCGTCCCCCCGGGG
>VXBW01004813.1:132522-168808 GCA_013400375.1 Thinocorus orbignyianus
GGTGGCGGGTGCCTCTTCTCGCCTTGGCCTGCGGGGACGCCCACCATCTTGGCGCCTCAGGGGAGGAAGAGGCCTTGCGGTGCTGAGGGCAGGGGTCCTGTTTTGAGGAGAAAGAGCCATATGTAATGAAGGACAGCACAGCCATGGCCTCTGCGGTGCATCCTTTCCCCACAGGTTGCTCTCAGGTGCCAAACCCAAGTGCCTGGCATAAGGGGTCAAGGGCTTTATGTGCAACAGGAGGCGTCGCTCGGGAAGGGTCTCCCAAGGAAAGGCGTTTCCGTGGCTGTTCTCCATTGCTGCTCACGGATGGATGAGCGTGGCGATGATCTAAGGTGAATTCTCATCTCTCTGGAATTACAGCTCGCTCAAAGTGGCCCAAAAGCAACTTAGAAAGTAATTTAACAAACATTTGGAATCAGTTCAGATGTGGCCGCCTGTATTTGTGGCTGCCCCATCCCTGGAGGGGTTCAAGGCCAGGCTGGATGGGGCTTGGAGCAACCTGCTCTGGTGGGAGGTGTCCCTGCCCATGGGGCTGGAACTTGATGATCTTTAAGCTTCCTTCCAACTCTAATCATTCTGTGATTCAATGATTTCTGCAGTATTTTTTCATACGGCTGCAAGCTTTCCCTGTGGGTGCGCTGGAAGGTTGGTGGCTGTGGCAGCAGAGCGTTCAGACCAAACTAATAACCGTCCCTGCTCAGCAGAGCCTGTTGTCTCACGAGTTCCACTGCTCTAGTCAAAACAGGCTTATGTCTGCTTGGAGGTACACATCCACAGCAGAGCAGATGACGCCTCTCCCAACCTTTCTGGGGTCTAGCTCCTCTGAAAAGCAAGCCACTTTGACTTAAGTTGAAGAAACTTCACTGAGTGGCTTCTTCCCACATTGTTAACCAACAGTTTATTTCTCCTAATTCAGGTGGAAGAGCAATCTGCACGGCAAAGTGGATACAAGTAGGACAATGAATTTGGCTTCCTGGTGATCTGCAGCTATCCATAGCAGTGTGTGACTTTGCTGCTAGAAAATCAGGCAGGTACCTTTCACTCAGCTTCAGCCTCATCTGTGTTCATTGGGTGTCTTCATACAGAGCCAAACAGTTGAATTACCTCAGGCTGAATATGGTTTTAAATCCTGGTCACTCATTTCTATGGGGATTATTCTGACTAGATATCCCTGCTGCTATTTTGGAATGAGAGTGCTTGTAGGTGCTATATTTATTGCTGAACACACCAGCTTCCTATCTGGGTCTAGATAACACTGGGAGCAAGAAGTATTTAGCACTGTGGTATCTCATAACCAGTTTCGGCTGTGCTTTCTGCAAAGTGCTCAAGAAAAAACGTGGTACAAAGCTTGCTTTTTAGCCTTTTCTAGATCCCTTAATCTCGGAGCAGTTTGTGCAATTGATTGAAGTTCCTCCTGTGCGAGGGTTGGTTTCTTGGGTAACGGCAGTGGGAGTACTTTCTTCAGGATTCGCTGATTTGCCATTGAGTAATGTGAACTGTTAGGTGAATTTTTATGCAGTGATTATTAGAAGTTTCGTTTGCTGTTGATTTCCTCAAACTACTTGTTAGGGATTGCAGATTTTCTCGTCTTCGGAAGAACTTTTGTGTGCTTAATTTTAAGCAAGTAAGAAATTCCCAACATGCCTAACAAAGCGGTTGAGCGTGCTTAAAAAACAACCCAGTGCTTTATCATGAAAAGCTAAGGCCAACACTTCCTCTCTCTCAAGGCCACGAGGAAATTCCTG
This sequence comes from Thinocorus orbignyianus, assembly GCA_013400375.1. Taxonomy (NCBI): domain Eukaryota; kingdom Metazoa; phylum Chordata; class Aves; order Ciconiiformes; family Thinocoridae; genus Thinocorus; species Thinocorus orbignyianus. The sequence goes on from VXBW01004813.1 coordinate 134,268, forward strand.
TAGACTTCTATGGAAGTAGGGTGTACCCTTTCCTCACTGCCAGCTCGCTCTCTCTCTTGCTCTTTCTGGCTGAGGTTTTCCCAGGAAGAGCCATCTGCTGTGTGTAATGAAATAGTCTCTCTTAAAAGTCAAACTGTTCTGTGATCAGACTCACTACGCTAAGGTCACAGTAGCAAAGCAGCGCGGAAGCTTTCAGCTGGCTGCTCAGCTTCAAAACGAGATGCCTAAATCCAGTGGCTTTTGTGTTGTAACTCAGGGCCGAACCATAGGCCTGGCCCCCTTCTAGAACTTAAGGAAGGAGCGGTCAAGGGTAAGTGCCCATTTGTTGTTTGAGAGGTCCAATTGTTTATACTTTTAAAGTTACTTGTCTGCTTTTTTCTCCTGTGTGCAAATAGAACGTGTATGGTAAAAGATAAATAAATGAAGAAGAGCAAGTTCCTCTAGTCTTAATGCACTACATGAATTTATACTGTTACTGAATAGGAAATAGGATTTGTCATTTGTTTCTGCTAAAGTATAGTAATTTTTGCTCATTCTGATAGCTTTTTTTTTGTGTGTTTTTTTTTTTTTTTTTAATGTGTTGCATTTAGAATTCTGCTAAATGGTTTTGAAATTACCCTCTGGTACACTTTCTACTGAGTTTCAGCAAGGAAAACAGAATTGCAGAGATCAGAGCAAAGCAAGCTTCCTTCTCTCGAGAATGTGTGGCACTATGTATGCTGAAATGGGCCTTTGATTCTTTCTAAATATGTATTGTGTAGCCTAATACTCATTAGATAAAAGTTTCCTCCTTTCCTGAGAAAAAATGGGGCCTCTTGATAGTGTGTAGATGATTATCAGGCTGCAGGAATTGCTCAAGCTGACAGTGTCAGATGCTTGACAAACGTTAAAAATAGATTAAGACAGATCAGTGTTAAGAGCTGTGCTGTGATTCCTTATTTTAATTACTCTCTATTGAGGGCTTTAGTGGAGATCTACAGAACCAGTCATTTATCGCTCTTGCATTAGCCAGCGGATTCCAGTTGTGGTGGTTTCTTTACGCTGTGGTGCTCTTTACAGTGGAAAAGTTTCACTAACAGAAAAGTTGTCAAAAAGTCTCAGGTGTCGGAAGTTGCAGAAACACAACGTATCACTGTGTGTTTGGCAAGGACATACTTTCCAGGTATCTGCTTTTTGAACAGCCAAAATTTGACTGGTGGGGTTTTTTTTAATCCAAAGCTCATGAATACAGTAGCTATATGGTAGATGGCTTAGATAATACAGCGTTTTGCTACTTTGATTTCTGGCGCTACACGCTCTTTGACAAGCGTGCTGTGGTGCTCTGACTGTTTGATTTGATTGCGGGGTCTTGAGGGATTTATAGAAGAGGAATATGGTTGCAGTTATTGTTTGTGTACCAGACAGAACTGCTGTGAGATCCAGAAACAAGCAGAAAATGTGCTCGTTGCAAATCCTTACATGCTCTTACCTCACCAAGTGTTAGACTTTACAGTAAGTGAACTGCTGTATAAATACTTACTAGAGCCCTATGGTGAACAGAGTTCACAAAGTTATGATTGAATTCTAGAATTCCAGTTTCTGTTATCTTGGAGATTTTAACTTTTCCAAGGTAACAACGTTTGAGAACATGGGTGTGATCACAGCAGGTCAGGAAGGCGTTTCTCTGGCTGGCTGGCACAGTCCTTCTGGAACGTTTGTTTAGGAGCGCGGAAATTTCATGTGGGATTCAATTCTGTCTGTACTGATGGATGCATGGGAAAAAAGAAGACTCACAGAAACATTCCCCTGTTAATGCCATTGCAGTAAATGTTACTCTTTCAGTAACAGGATCTGCTGTATCCCACGTGTCTTGTTTTCTGTCCATGCCAAGTGCAGGGCAGGAGCAGAACAGCGTGTCTGCAGTCCTCGTTCCAACATGGTGCCAGCGTGAGCTGGGGGCATAGATACAGACCCAGGCGATGGGACCTTTAGGCACTGCCAGGTTAGACTTTTCTTGGAATCGTGTGCTTGGTGGAGATGCCTTTCTGCTTTTGCTGCTTTCTCTCCCTTTAATCAATATCCTATTTGTAACATCCTGCTGTCCGTACCAGCTGGCTTTCTGCTTGGATCCGCATAGTGTGTGACTGCTTCTGTTCATCATAAAGGAAGATTTTGTGGTTATTAGTGTTTTGGTTTGGGGATTTTTCATGTTTATCTTAAATGAAGTCTTAATTATATCCTCCAGCTTCCTGTGTGGTTAAGCTACCTGCTGATATAACATCTCTGTGAAGGGGTGTATGAAAATTTACATAGTGTGCCCCCAGGCATGTGGAGAAGGAGCTAGTGATAAATCTAAAGTTTAGTAGGATAGTCTAGGGGATGGTAGTTTTTTTTCAAAGGGGCAAGCCCAGATCCCAAAGCTTGGCCTGTGGAATGGTGGTGATAGTAGGAAACTGCTGGCATTTGGGGAGCTTATTGTCTCAGCCCAAGCATCTCGGGATAAACAGTGAAGTACATGAGCAAATACTCCACTGCTCACCTAAGCAGGGTCATTCTGATGGAGAGGTGGTAAAGGAGTGGGTGAGTAGCCGGTGTTATGCACGGATCCACATCCTCCTTGTACACACGTGTGTCCAAGGCAGGAAGAGTGTGCTTTCTGTGTGTAGGTTTGTGTGCAGGAGTTCAGTGAGGTTAGTCCTTGACCTGCTTTGTGTGGCCAGATCAGGTACCGGGGGCATGGTCTGTGTGATCCAGGGCTGTTAGGAACAGCCGTTATTTATGTAGCTGTCCATTCTTCTTGTGCTTTCAAATATCCCAGACCTGGTGTCAACGTAGTATAAAGAGACAAAACTCTTAGTTGATGGAAGGATGTTTTTTAATAGGAAACAGAGGTGGATTGTGTGTTTCACTCCTCCCGTGTGTTTGGCTGAGATAACCCTTTGCGTGGGCCGAGGCAGGTTCTTCCTTCCCACTCCTTTGTGCTGCCGTGGGTGTAAAGTGCGGCTGGTGCAGGACACATGCAGCCATCTGGGGGTATTTACACACCAACGTGGAGCTGTTAACGCACCAGGACAATGGTTGGGTTGTCAGAGCGTGTCCAGGTAGATGAATTGTACTGCAGTGCTGTAGAAGGGTCAGGCATCCATCAGGTGTTGCCTGGCAGCCTGTGAATGCCAGAGCGGTCCCTGCCCCGGAGGCCTGGGTGAGGGTGATAAGGGCAGAGACAGGTCCTGAGAGAGAGAGGGGGGAGCAAGTGCCTCCCAAAGATAAGGGTCAATCCTTCTGAACAAGGGTGTGAGCTGAGTAGGGCTGTTCTGAGAACAGAGATTACATGATGGATAGATCGTGCACAAGAGAAGAAAAAACTTTGGAGAGGTAGGAAAGGGAATATTTTCCACTGGCTCCGGAGGAAATGAACCTCACCTAAAGGCACTAGACTTGTAAAATCCATAAGCTTTCTGTCAGTGTCAAATTGCTTACAAGGGAAGTGTTGTATTCTGGTTGTAACTAAATAAAGTAGGAAACAAAAAAGTGAGGAGGAAAAGTAAGAGAGGAAAATTAATAAACACTTTTTAAGTTCAATCAGATTTGTATGTTTTTGTCAGTTAAAAAAATTTTTGCTGACACGAGAACTGGAACTTCAGACAATTTTTTCACTCTTAATAACTTTTTCAACTTCTTGAATTATGACGAAGTATGAATCTTAAATAACAAAAGCTTTTCTTTCCTGAAAATTTAGTTGCATTTGTTTTGCTTATTTTTCCTTAGAGAAGTGCTGAGTGATTGATTGAGCCATTTTGCTGGTTTTTCTAGCCATTTGTTTGCATAATAGTATTTGAAACCCATTGCTTTTCACAAATGCTTGGCTTCTTTCCTGCCATAGAAAGGATTTTGGTGAAGCATCTGCAAAGGTCTTTGCTGCCTTTTGCTGCCTTGTTGATCTGATTCACCATGCTTCCAGAGCAAGACCTGAGACAAGCAGCCAGAACACCTTTACACATCTAGATGTTCTCTTGTCTTCTCTGCACCAAATTATTTAGCTTTAATTTCCATTGTTGGATCTGACAAAATGCACAGCAATCCAATGTAATTTCCATCTTGAGGAATCTGACAGGTCTTTTCCCCTCGATGTCAAAACACAGCTGAACTGAGATAATGATAACTGCATAGTTCAGTTGCTTTAGCATGGAGTATTCATCAATCTGATTAAAAAAATGCTTCCAAGTTTCTTTTCAGCTGGGAAAATTACCGTGCTTTTAAAATGGAGCCTCCAAAGGAGAGGAAAGAGGCATCTGGTCTTCTGAAAAGTGAAGATGAAAGCAAGTTTCAAAAAATGCAACAGGGAGTGTTAGGCACATAGATATTTAGGAGAAGATGAGTGAATGTTGGGGGTTAATTCCATGGCCAGGTAATAAAACAGAGGAGGACAAGAGTAATTGCTACCGCTCCTTTCTCCTTCCCTTTCTCCTTCCCTTTCTCCTTCCCTTTCTCCTTCCCTTTCTCCTTCCCTTTCTCCTTCCCTTCTTCTTTTCTTTCTGTTAAATACTTGTATTTCTGATAGCTGAAATGGAGAGCAAAACGTGATCTGAGAGGCTGAAGATAATGGGATCTGATGCCTGTTTTTCCCCAGGCTGTTGTTGTAGGCATGGTGTAGGTTGTGGTTCCCATGCCTGCATGAAGCGAGTGCAGGGTGTTGGTCCAGGGCCAGCCAACAGGTGTCCCCGTTACCTCAAACCACTCCAATATGCACTAACTGTGGCAGGGTCTGTCTGAAGGATGTTAGGATACATCGAGCTGCTTTGTGCTCTTCACATGGGAGCTGGATTCCAAGCAAGCCATGCCAGCCCCTTGCTATTTAGCCGTGAAGCTCTAATCTGACTCCCACGTATTTTTTTCCTGCCTGCCTTTGATCAGTGGCTGTGGTGCGGTGACACCGAGCTGGGTGCTGACAGGCCCGGTGGCTCCTCTGCTGGTGGCCCTGCAGGGAGCAGATGGAGCTATGGAGGGCCAGGCCAGGCCCTGGAAAAGGTCGGGATGGGAGAAGCAGAGAGAAGGAAAGGGAGAAGAATGGAGGGGCCTTTAAATTGCTTCGTCAGATTAGCAGGATGGCAAGAAAGCTTTTCCTGCTGTTCTTAAGAGCTTTTAGTCTGGCATTCTTCATGAGATCACGGTGATGTTCTGGAAGTGTTCCAGTAAGTGCCATCGCTATGGTTTCTGCTTGAATGTTTGATCTTGATTTTTAAATAGTGATTTCTCTTTTTTTTTTAATGCTTGCAACTATGTGTCAGCTGACCACCTTTTGGAAAATACATATACCCATTTTGGAAGTAATTTTAAACTTTGTGTTTCTTTCATTTGCAGGTGCCCAGAGCAAGAGCTGTGCTTTATTGGTCAGGAGCTGGAAGCCGTTGGACAGCTAGAATGACCCGGCATGCAACTGTTGTAGGACTAAAATCAGATACAAAAAGCAGAACTTCCCCAGAATTTGTCGCTGACCGAAATGGCAGTGTGGGAAACTTCAGGGTGAAATGAGCACAACCAGAACCAGCTCGCACAACACAAGAACTACCCCTGTGAGGGTGACCCCATCTTCATTTCACCAGATTCTAACCCTTCAAAAGTCAGCAAGTTACTGCTTGAGAAGCTCGGAAGAGCAGAAGTATTGTCCCCGTTGGAGAAATTCCACAGGCACTTACCTAACGTGGAAGACAACATGGATGTAGAAAATGTGTTTGAAACTCGGGATTTGTCAGAGGATGGTGCTGACCTGGTTAATTTTCAGAGTTTGGTGGGTGTCGGTGCTGGAAGAGCAGAGCAATCCTGCAGCGGACGGGTGGATTCCTGCCCTTCGGATGTGATCCCTGGCCACGCAGACAGCTGCTGCCTTCGCACGGCAGAGTCTGTCTCTGGCCAGTCTCTGGCAGACGTCCAGCCCTGTGGAAAGACTGGGCTGGGTAGAGCTCCACACACGGATACCGTGCTCAGTGAGCAGGCAGGGACTCCCGCAGTAAATCACAACTGTTCTGCCAAGGATGATTCTGAAAATCCTGCCGCTCTTCTGGAGATTTATGCAGAGAAAATTCCGAGTGTGAGGGATGAGTTTTCCGATGATGACCTAGAGTATTTTGAATGTTCAGATGTGCTGACAGTGCATGAAAATGAAATCTGGGAAAAGAAATTGCAGTTTTTGTTAGAAAGCGACGATGAAGATGATTTAAAACTAAGTAAGGATTGTGATGGGTGTGCTTACTTCCTCGGTGAAATGCCTTGTCTGTTCCGAGTGTCAGATGACACTACGCCTATGGATACCACCATTGGCTTCTGTGCTCATCACTCAAAACTCAAAGGAGTCAATGTAAGGAGAGACCCCTCTATGTACAGCCAGTCAACTCCGCAGGCAGAGATGACTCTCACCCTTGGCCAGCACCGAGATAAAAGTTCCAGTGTGAAAGACAAAGAGAAGTGTGAAGTGCCCCTTGCGTCTGCAGCCATTGAAAATGACCATCATGGAACGGAAGAGGGGAGCGATGGAAGTGGTTTCTTAACAGACAAATCAAAGACCAAGGATAACGTGTGTGCCGAGGTGGGCTCTGCTGCTGGTGGTGTAGGTACCTCTGTGACAGATCAGGCTTCAGAGACGGTGGCAGAAACCAGCACGGATGAGGACTTGCTGGGTGAAGGCTCTTCACTGCTAGAGGAGGCGGGGAGAAATTTGCCAGAGGAAAATGCAAGGCACGCTGTCTGTACCTTAACAGAAAGTCTGAGAAGAAACCTTTTCAAGTTGTTAAACCCTAGAGAGCTTTGCAGATACGTCAGTAACATAGGGCAGTCTTTCCAGGCTGCAGCGGAACTTCGGGAGTCCAGTGCTCTGTGTCCCACTCAGGAAGGCGTCCTCTCAGCCCTGCTCCCCGAGGAGACAGCGAGCCTGCCAATGCAGCCTGGCTCGTGTCACAGAGAAGGGGCAGATCAAGACTGTCACTGGGAGAGGAAAAGGACTTGGGGCCTGGCTGAGCAAGGTCAGCTGCCGAAGGAAAACATCTCACTTGAGGTAAGTGGAGTCTTTATCGTTCAATGGAAAGAGCTGCTCTGCTGGTTTGGTTGCATTTTGTTCCTGTTTGTCACAAAATGATGTAAAATTTCAATTGCTTTGGAAGGTACTATTCGTGCACTTCTGAATGACAGCTACGGCTGGGAAGGAAATCTGGTTTTGAAGAAGGCCCAAATAAACCATAAGCTGTGCTAATTATAGAGTGAGACTGGCAATAGTGAGAGTCACTAATGGGGCTCTGGACAGCTGGGCAGGGAAACCCGATACGTGGGCTCTTGCACAGGTCTCACCAAGTTATGGATCTTTCAACCTAGAGAGTTTCTGAAATACCTATTGTGAGCAGAGAATGTTTTGATTTGCTTTCATTTCTGTTTATACGCAGCAAAATTGTCAAGCAGTTACGGTGCTGGCAAATCAACAGGGGTTTTCTCTGAATTTATAACAAGGAGGGGAGTTTAATCCAGAGAGTTCATGTTACGGAGGTGAATGGAGCTTTGCTTTTAAGGATAAAGCAATGAAGAGTCAGATATTCCAGTAGAAATGTAAAAACCAGTTAAAAATAAACCCCCCAAGGCGGTACTCTCCGTGTCCATGGGTATCAAATCGAGTAGGGATATCAGTAGAGTTGTACAGACCGATGCGATGCTCCACCAGGTTTCCTAAGTGGCAGAATCGAATCATACCTTTTATTTCACACAGTGGAGACTTAATATAAAGAAATAAGTAAATGTGAGTATTAAATCGTGAATAATCTAATGTTCCTTGTCTGTACTGATTTGAAGGTGTATAGCCAGTTGCAGAGAAAAAATACTTATGACAAACAAACACAAACCTTTTCCAGTTCCACGTGCTTTTCTTCATCTCTATTATTTAAGTGAAAATGTCTCCCAGTTCTGGGTAACAGACAGACTTTAATCTCACCACTGGAGTGTCTTAAGCACTCAAAAATCACTGAGGTGTTTCTGCCTGAAAAACACCCGTAGGTTTCTCTGGTTTTATAGTACATAAAATTCCAATCACATTTTACCAGCGCATGACATTCTTATGATGGGAAATACCCATTTGAAATGAACCCACTGAGAATTTCCTGACTCTGAGTATTGCCGTGCTCTGCGAGAGGCATTCTAGTTTTCTTTTCATTTTTTTTTCTCAAGTACAGCAGAATAACTTAAATTCAGGAACCCTCTTCTCAAAGAGCAGCTGTTACGGTTCTGAAAGTGCCGTGGCCAGATTCCAGACTGGCTAGTTAGTCTCTTGCTACCTGCAGCCAGCATGTGTTTCTTCTCTTTGTGACCAAAACTTTGCATTTGAGAAAAATGAAGTAGGAGAGAAGTATTGGGGTACACAGAAGGGCTAGAGATGAGCACGAACCAGCCCCCTGGCTGTAAACATACGTGAATGGAAGTGAAATTTAGGTGTAGGTTCAAAATTCTGTGCTCTTGAAAATGAGCCAAACCAAAGCATCCCATCTGGAAACGACTCTTTCTCGCACAAGGAGAACGTGGGCAGCTTCTCACAGCTCCTAAATAGCGAGCTAGAAACTGCTCAGGAATCTGCTTGTGAAACCTAAGACAGGCAGGAGAGAATCAGCCTCCCATTTCTGCGCACAGGTTGGTGTGAAAGCGCCCCGTGGTACCAGCTGGAGCCTGGCCTTTGAGACAGCTGTGCCAGGAGCAAGGTGAGGGGCTTGTGGCAAACCCCAGAGCTTCGGGGGGCCTTGTGTTTTCCCCTTCCATGAGGTGAATCAGGTCTGTGAGAGGGACGTGGCAGGCACAGAGCACAGCACTAATTACCCAGGGATTTACACTTCCCCTTCGTGCCAAGCTGCCCCCAGCTGGGACAACCTTTGCAGTCTGCCTGTGCAGCAACTGCTCTTCTTGGGTGGCTTCTCCTTCCTTTAGATGGTCAAGGTGGGAGGCTCTTGATTTCTTTCGCGGCCTCATGGTCTAGCCCAGGGTGAAATTCTTTATTTATCTAATGCTTCAAAGCAGCTTAATTAGTAATAAGTGCTAGAAGCCAGCCATGCCAGCTGTATGGCATTCTGTGAGGCTCACAGGAGAGCTGCTGGCTGTTCTCAGTTTCATAGCAGCAGCAGGTAGGGACTCACCAATTATGAGTCTAACGTATGTAACAAGAATTCCTCAGGTTCAAGTAAAGGCTGTGCCTGTGAGGAACAGGAAAATCAGCTCTGCTTTCCAGGGGTTTGAGGGAAAAGTGGCAGTGCCAGAAGGAGCAGTAGGCTGAGACTAGAGCGACTGAGAACTGGAGCTGACTAAAGACACATCCAGGCTCACACCCCCTTGAGTTGAGAGAAGGTGGGTTTAAACTCAAAAGGCCTGGAGACCAGCATCTTCTCCTGCTGAGCAGGCTCCAGCAGGGCACTGGGAGTCAGAGGGGACCACAGCTGAGGTGCCGAGGTTCTCGGTAAGTGTGCACTGGCCAAGGAGTTTTGAAGGACATTGTGGTGACACCCGTGTGGTGCTGGGGTGGGAACAGCAGCTAAAATCATTGACAAACGTTTCCTGTACCTCTCCCTTCCCTGTTGCCCAGAGCTTGTAGTCAGCTCCACATCTGCTCAAGCTGGGTGGAGAAACAGAGAGGATGAGAGGAATGGCAGCTGAAGTGGGTGGCTTTTGCAGCAAGGGACTTAAGGAAACCAGGAACCGAGTGTCTGAGGAGCCCCGGCCTCTTCCTGAGCACACAGCAGCTCACAGGAAACCCTTCGTTACAGCTCCTTCGCTAATTAACAACACTTGCATCTGTTCAGAATGGCCCCTCCGAGCCATGGGGGTGCCGGCTCTCACTGCACGTGTCCAGCTCCGCTGAAACCCAGCGGGCTCGTCCCTTGTGAGTCACAGTCAGCAACTTCAGCACATAACGATGGAACTGGGGCTCACCTGGGAAAAAGAAATCCCAAACAGTTAGGAAGTTGAGTTTGTGGTTGGATAAAAGCTAAAAACATAAAAATATCTGCAAAAATTGGTGTTTTTTAAATTCGGTCTGATGGTTTGTAGCATTTCCTCATTTCTTCTGGGAGTAGGTGCAAAACTTCAGGCAGCCGTTGGAAAGATACATGGGCAAATGGACGAATTTATTGCTAAGGTCCATGTTATTATAGCCTGGTAATGGCTAGTTGAAAGTAAATATTTCTTTCAAAGGTTGACTGTGAAATTGCTCTCTACTTCTACAAATCCTCCTGGCAAGTGAATGGTAACTGAATACATCATTTGTTTAGGAAACAGCGTGGTTTTGTCTAGTAAAAAATTGTAGGCTTCTCCATCTGTGGTTGGTGTGAGTGAAACATGCTCGTCTTCTCCGTGGAACTGATTTGGTGCTGAAGAGGAGCAGAGAAAAGCCTGGAGAACAGAGCTTTGCAGGGACTCCTGGTTGCCGTCTTGCTGCGAAGCACCCAGCGGGGCAGGTGTGGGCAGTGTTCTCTGAGACTTCTCTAGGCTTAGGTACTACGAAAGCATTTTTGGGAAACTTAAGCTAATAATGCCCATGGTGGAAGCCAAGGGGAAGGCAAGCTCCCGAAAATCTACTCTGGGGAGTTCCAGAAACTCAGCAGTTTGGATTATGTGGTAGTTGCGTAAGCCTGAGGGGCATTCCGGCTGCCAGCAAAAGGCATAGAGGTGACTGCTTTCTTTTGGTTTAGTTTGGTGGTTTGGTTTGGTTTGGTTTGGTTGTTTTTTTCTTTTTGTGTTTGGGTTTTTTTAGGGTTTTTTGTTTGTTTTAATAAGCGGGACTGTATCAGTTCTTGATCTGCATCTTGATTAAATTTTGTGTTCCTCAGCATTTGGATCCAGATCTGAAACTTACCAGAGTTTGATTTCAGTCTGTTAGGCTGATAGCTACAAGTCAGAAACTTCAATGTTGACAAATACTGAAAAAAATTATAGAAAATAAAAAGTTAGGTACATTTCAAGGGAGCACTCTAGTTCAGACCTGTGTCAATCAGCAACTCTGATTTTTAAATATGGTTGTGATTTTTTCTTCTTTGTAGAATGAAGGTGCTGCTACTCCTGACATCTTTACCCAGAATTGTGAGAGACTGTGTCTGGAGTCTGAAATGGAAAAGGAAGGCATATGCATGGCTTGTGAGAGTGCAGGAGCCGTCCCTCCAGCTTCAGAAATGCTCTGTACTGGGCAGACATTACAGGCCAAAAATGGGAATTTACAGAGTTGTTCTCAACACCACGCTCCTTGCCATGAGAGGGAAAGTTGTCACCAACAAGTCTGCTGTGAACAAGGGATTACAGTTCTGAGCGGTGGCAGCAAATCAGGGAATGACGTCTCAGCTTTCCCTCCATGGGCCGCGCGCTCTGCTCCTGATAAACAGGAATCTTTATGTGCTGTTCTCTCTTCTGCAAGGCTCTGCGATGAGCCGGGGGAGGCAGAGCAGAGCCGCAGCCGTGACTCACATGGCAGCAACGACACACAGCTTCTCTCTCGTCTCTCATGCGAGGAATCTCTGCCTCAAGCTAATCCCGAGTCAGTCCTGGAATCCGGAGAACCTGAGTGCAAAGGAGACGGTGATATATCTGCAGTGCATGACAGGCTGTGGAAACTTCTCTGGGAAGATGACTCAGAATATCAAATCCCGTTTGAAAAACGGGGGATCACAAGTTTAGAAATGAGGCCGAGGGGTGTGGAAGTCCCAGAGGAGAGCTGTTGTGCTCGTGCCTGGCCAGGCGCTGTGCGGGAGGAGCAGGAGCCCGGCCCGCCGCCAGCGGGTGGGCGAGGGGGCTGCGGTGTTTCTGAGACCCTGCTGGCAGCAGCCGACGTGTGTAACGGTGCGTCCTTGGGCGGTGCTTGTCTGGCACAAGTGGTAGAAGCAGATGGTGTGTGTCTGGGTGCTAGCGCTGGAAACAGAACGGGAGCACCGTCCGTTTGTGTTGCAGCAGATGGTGTCATCCTGAATCCAGGGGAGCGCCTGGAGCAGGAGCCCGATCCAGCACTACCGGACCACAGCGGGTCCGCTCAGGGGGCGGTTGCTTGGGAAGGAGAGGACGCAGTTCATGGTGCTTCACGAGCAGGTGATGCGGCTTCTCCGCAGAGATTTAGAGATGCTCAGAGCAGGAGGTCAGCGTGTGACAAAGAAAACCCTGTTTGCAGGTCAGGGGAGTCACACGGGACAGGTGGACAGTTACTTCACACGGAGCACAAGGTATCCTTGATAAATGAGTCTGTACTTGGTCAAGGGGTTTTTTTTAGAGACTGTTATCCAGCAGGAAAAATACTGGCTGATTTCCTTGAAGGGAAAGACATTTTCCCCAGTGAAAATACCAGTCAGTGTACACATGAAGAACACCCTTCTGTAAACACTGTACATAAAAGTCAGGAAGAGAATTTACAAGAAAATGGAAATCCCTCAGACTCGAATGCACAAAATGACATTAATTCTGAGAGTTGCCTTGCTTCCAAAGACTGTCAGGATTTTCAAGTTGTTTCTAGTGCGCAGGAATGCGGTTACCGAACACAATTGCCTGATTTAGTCAAGACTCCCGAAACCACAACACACAAGAACCTACTCCAAAATATAGACCAACTGACAGAAACAGAAAACCAAGAAGTGATGTTCACTCCCTCTTGGGAGGATCCATTTGTAAGGGATTTCTCTGAAGAAACACCCAGGTATGAACCACGTAAAGCAGGAGAAGAGCAGGGAGAGATGGGCAGAGGTGATGCACAAAGGTCTGGAACTTCCCCTGCCACAGGAGTTAGTCATGTTTCAGAGAGTCAGCCTGCAGTTTCCCCTCAGAACACGTCAGAACAGCACGTAGTTTTCGTTGACAACACCTTTAAGTCTGCTGAAGAGTTAAAAACAGATTCTTCTGAACATCACGTGTGTGCATCTGGAAACATAACGCCGGTTAGTGCCCCGCTGCCTGGACAGGCTCTGAACGGGAACCAGAGCGTAGCAAGTGAGGACTGGAGGGATCCCAGTGACCAGTTAGAGGCCCAGCAGTGGGCTGGACAAGAACCGGGATGCCAGGCAGAGGGCCTTCTCACCAGCACCTCAGCACTGGGCTGTCCTGGCACAGGGAGCCAGGGAAAGGCTGAATCCACACAGACTGCACTCATAGGGGTTGGAAATGTGAGTATGCCAGGAACTTTGTGCAAAGCATCGCAGGGTCAGTTCCAGAGGCCGCCCGAAGGAAACAAAGAGGAAGCAGTTCTGTGTGAAAATAAACAAGAGATTCAAATTGACTATAACCCAGAGGAAGCCCAAACAAAGGCTCCTTCGCACACGTTAATGAGCTGTGAGGCTCGGAGGCAGATGGTGAATATTAGCACTGAGCAATCCTGTCCTGACTTTCTCTGCCCTAGCGATCTGGCTGAGGCTGATAATTCAGTGAAGTCTGCAGAGTATGGTAAAGATGAAGAAGACATTGGAGCAGAGAGCAAAGTAAGGGATTTAGTTAATTTGCCAGCCGTTGGGTCAGGGAACAAGCAATGTTTTCAGGAGCAGCCACCCTGCAGCAGAACTCAGCCGTTCTCCTCAGCGCTGCCCACGTGCGCTCCATTCCCAGTCAGTGTGGAGAGGCTGGGAAATCCAGAAGGGTCAGAATCCCACCAGCCATCACCTGCTGAGCCGGAGCCCACCAAGGGTAAACAAGGCACAATAAAAAGTGGACTTGTTGCTGCGGGAGCCAAGAAGAAATTGCCACCAGCAACACTGTCAAAAAAGCCCCGGCTGGAGGAGGGCGGCAGCGCCGGGCAGGATCCCCGCGGTGTGACAGCCTCCGGGAGGGGTGAGGCAGGCGGGACGCGTAAAGAAGACAGAAAAGAGCAAAGGAAGCTCAGTTTGAAAAAGGATGGCAAAGGTAAGACAGAACTGATTTTTGTTTCTGTCCTTTCTCACCGTTCTGGCTACAGTATGAAGTCCAAATTTGTTAAAGATTGAGCCTAATTAGCCTGAATCTCGTTAGCTGAAGGTGTCCCGCCGTCACCAACTTCGGTTTCCTGTTCTGTGAACTTAGGAGCTGGTGCTGTGCCCACGGCACAGAGCTGAGCCCTCCCTAGCTGGCAAGTGTGTTTAATTTATGAGCTTTTCAACCTCTTTGAAATCATGACTTCTCTGCTGGGCTCTTGAAGGAACTTCTCAGGGGTTTGTAGCCCGGTGGCAACACAAAACTACAGCCAGAAGAGCAACTGTGGGCCCAGCACTTGCGTGGTGTGCTGTTCCCACAGGGCTGTGGTCCCAGTTATGCAATTGGATTACCAACCGGTTTTATGACTGGTAAAGTATTAGTGTTCTTAGTAGGGTGCCACTGACAGCCATCATGTTTTGCGGTCCTGTCTGCTGACTGATGGCTGCTCTGGGTTCCTTTGCACGACTGTTGATCGTTGGTGACACTGATGAAATTGGCAATATTAAACTGCCGTAGGGAAGCTGTACCTGAAGTGGGACTCGGGATGCTTGTCAGAGTCTCTAGGCGGTTGCTAACAGGTAAAACCCACAGCAGAGAGGAGCAGCAGTAGTGTACCAGCCAGAGAGGTGAGATGTTCATGGCTTCTGGGGGTACTTTGCAAGGACCAAGGTCGTATTTTTACCTTTTGATGGTACATTTCATATTCACCTCATAAAATAATTGAATAGATCAGAGCAAGACTGAGCAGGTAAGCCACACAGCTATGAAGCTCTTCAGAGGTTCTAAGTACAGTGTGGTCTGGTGAGAATTCTGCTTTTCCAATCACTTTTAAAAAATCCCAAACTGTTCTCTGCTCAAACGCTGTCAGTGAACCCACCGTGTGGGAGGAGAGACACATTCCTTTGAAGCAGAGCCAGCAAACTGCGGTTGCTGAGAAATCCCTGGGCTTTTCCCGTGTCCCTGAGCCCATGCTTGAAAAATGTTTTAACATTCAGGCTTGAATCAGATAAGACTGAATTTTCTTAACCTGCTTGTAACCTGCTTCGGTCTAGACTGAAGCGAGTGTATGTTTGTGCTTGGTTGTGTGGCCCTTAGCCCAGCGCTACAGGAAGGTTGGACTGGTTAGTCCAGTGTAAATTAGTTAGTCTGGCGTAAATTAGTCTGCAGTAAATTAATCCTTTGAAACTGGAGAGGGAAGAAAAAGCCACTGTCATTTCCAAATCTGACCACTACGTGTGGGTTCCTCCCTCCAGCAGTGGTTTAAGGGAGGTGGTGCCACCACCACATCTTGCAGAGGCTCATCCTGGCAGTGTGTTTGAGGTAGTTTCCGAGAACACCTTGGAGCGTCTCCTGGGACTTAAAGTCTTTCTCTCAGAGGCTGTGATCAGTTAAAAAAAATCTACTAGTAACAAGTATTCAGTGAAAGGGAGTTCTCATGGTGTAACCACATGGTGTGCTGTACCTTCGTGGTGTCTCTTTCCACCGATAAAACCAGCTGGTCTTTGAGTCAGAGGGAACGTATTTTCAATAAGTTATTTTGTGTCGATGCTTTTTCAGGGTAGAGCTTCCTTTGGGTCCTATTCCATAAATTCAGAATATCTTTGTGTTGAAAACATTTCCATTGACTGTGTGGGGCGCTGGATCAGTCTTTTAAAACCTCCGTATTTTAAAGCCTTGGTTTCTGCATCATAAGAAATCATAATTATTTACCGTTGTTGTCAGAATTGTACTCTCTAACATCTGCAAATTATTCTGGGATTCCTGTAAATGCCAAAACTATATAATTATCTTCTAACTCTAAACTATGGCTCTTCTGTTTCAAGCTCCCAAGCTGCTGAAGAAAATCCAAGCAGAGCTGTTCCCTGACTGCTCTGGAAATATGAAGCTGTGCTGTCAGTTTGGGAACATTCATGGTGACTCCATCATTACGTGGACTAAAGATTCCAAGTTACTGGCTCGACTGCAGAGAAGGTGAGCGGATGTTTCTGAAGGACTGGTAGTTTCTAAATAGCTTTTGGGGAAATAGGTGCAACAAGTCAGTTTAAAGAGGGTAATTAAGAAGCACACTTTCACACAGCTTGTTACTGCTGGCCGTGGTTCGCATTCCATCACCAGTGATTCCTCCAAGCCTGTTCACAACCGGTCTCGTCCAGCTTTCCCGTACTGTAAAAGATCAGATGAAGTTTGAGCCTCAGCACCCAGCCAAGCGACATAAACACCCTGGGTTTACGTGGGAGGTGTGGAGGAAGAGAACTGCTGGAACAGCTCACAGACAGCGTCCAGCTCACCGGGGTTATTCTGCAGCATCAGTACAGATGAGGGGGTGAGCAGGCTGAGAGCTAGATCTAGTAGGTGATGGGTGGAGGGGATCTTCAAAGATACCTGGCGCCACCCCCTACGCCGGGCAGGGACACCTCCCACCAGCCCAGGTTGTTCCAAGCCCCTAGCCTGGCCTTGAACCCCTCCAGGGATGGGAGCAACCTGGGCCAGGGTCTCACCGCCCTCACAGCAAAGCAGTTCTTCCCCAGATCTCATCTCGATCTGAACTGTTACTTATGCGAAGTGATTTAATTTAAAAAACCCCTTTTGCTGGGTAAAGATAGTTCTCCAGCGTGCCAAAATAGCATGAAATTTCATGTTGCTAACAAAGAAGTCCACGCCTTCACTAATTAACTTCACCAAAGCTTTAAAAAACAGTACCCTGGTCTCCATAACCCCCTCACAGGTTACCTGGTTTGCTGATAAAGACTTCCGTGGGCACCCACTGCGGCACGTGTGAAAGCCTCCCTGGTCTGCTAGACCTGGAATGTTAGAGTGCCTTTCTGTGTGGTTTAACCAGTTTTGGATTTGATTGAGGTCCTTTTCTCTCAGAATGCAGTAGGATCATGTGTTGTGAAGCCCATCACAGGCCGAATGCTTCTGTCTGGTGAAATAAAGTATTTTCTTACATCTGCTTTACCTGTGTGTACTTGTGTGGTGTTTGCATCAGCCTTTGCAGTGAGGGACATGAGGAGAGAGACATGCGATAATCAGGAAAGATCCTTAAAAAGTATTAATGATGAAAATTACCATTTTCTGTTCCAGTGCCCAGGATGACTCTCCTGTCTCTTTGGCAATAGCAAAAGCCAGTAGCAAAGACCAGGGAATGTATTACTGCTGCTTGAATAATGTGTATGGAAAGGTGACTGCTGAGTTTAATCTGACCTCTGAAGGTAAATCCCAGACTATAATTTTGGTTAATAATCATGGCAATGAAAGTTTCCGTTCATATTTTTTCTTCCTACAAAATCTGTTTCTTTGTTTCCTTGTAGTGTTGGAACATCTCTCAAGTTTTCAGAATTGGGAAGGTGAGTACACAAATCTTCTTAAATGTGGGCTCCAATCTTTGTTCCTTCTGATTTCTAAATAGAACAAAGGATGGAAAAGACAGACATTTTTACAGTTATCCCTTGGGAAACTCATGTGGGATGGACTGGCTTGTGCAGGGCGATTTGTCTGTCTGTTTCTGGAAGAATGGAAGTGAACCTGTAGTTCCTTGTTAAAGACAGGACTTTTCATATAACAGCCCCACGTAACTTTGACCAACAGAGAATTTTAGGTGGAGTTAAGGAGCCTTCTCATTCTAGCAATAAGCACTTTAACGTGCCCGTCTGCAGCTCTGGAGCTGCTGTAGGGAGCGTGGTTGGTTCTGGGAAAGGCATGTTTCCACGGATAAGGGCTGAGATCTCTTTCAGCAGAGTGCCTCTGTGAACACATCGGCCTGATCCCTCCCTGAAAAGATTCCAAGCTGAAATCTAAAACAAGATCTGGTTGTACCAGCAACTTCTGGCTTTTCTGACAAGACAGGCTGGCTTCAGGAGAATGTGTTCTGCTAGAGCTGGGCTCTGCTTCCAAAGTCCTGTCTGCAGATGCTGCTGCACCTTCTCTGTGTTACTGTCTCTGGCTCCCCCAGAACCAGAGCTGGCAGGATCTCCGCATTACCTCGATGCTGCTTTAGTTGTCAGCTTGATTGACTTCACATTCATTTGAGGCTCCTGTTCACAACTCCCCTTATAATTAAGACTATTAGCTTTTGTGATCTTTACTCCAGATTCTCTTCTTGTGAACCTGTCCTGCCCTTTTCCTTCGTGCCTTTAGATGTTAGGGCTTCCGAGCCTGGTCCCAACCCCAAATTGACACAAGCGAGGCCATGTATTCTGTTTCCACGGAGCGTTTCCTTTACTGCTCCTTGGAAAGATGCCTTTGCTCTCCCATGCCCAAGAGGATGTTGTGCAGAACAATGTGGCGTTGTGTTTTAGGCGTGGAAGAAATCGAATTCATGCAGCTCATGTTCCGAGAAGATTTCATCAGCGGCAGCTATTTTGGGGGGAACCTGCGTGGAGTAATAGCCACGGAGGAGCTTCACTTCGGGGAAGGCATGCACCGCAAAGCCTTCCGCAGTAAGGTGATGCAGGGCCTCGTGCCCGTGTTTGCTCCTGGCCACCCCTGTGTTCTCAAAGTGCACAACGCCATCACCTATGGGACCAAGAGTCAGGATGACCTCGTCCAGAAGAACTACAAACTGGCGCTGCAGGTGAGCTTCCCTGCCCTTTGTGGGCAGGAGCCGGGGGGAAAAGCAGGCTTGCAAGTGTTCACACAGGGCATCTGTGAGGTGCTGGGAGCAGCGTTTTATAGGCTTGTCTGTTTGTAATCCAGGAATGCTACGTGCAAAATACGGCAAGAGAGTATGCGAAGATCTATGCAGCTGAAGCTGAGCCCCTGGAAGGCTTTGGGGAAGTACCTGAGTGAGTTCATGCATATATTTATATACACGTACACGTATGCCTGTATCCGTAAAGAGAGCCTTAAACCAGAAAGCTCAGCTCTGATCCTAGGTTTGCCCAAGGCTTGTTTCATTTC
The DNA here is from genome assembly GCA_013400375.1 of Thinocorus orbignyianus. Taxonomy (NCBI): domain Eukaryota; kingdom Metazoa; phylum Chordata; class Aves; order Ciconiiformes; family Thinocoridae; genus Thinocorus; species Thinocorus orbignyianus. The sequence continues at coordinate 153,069 of VXBW01004813.1, forward strand.
AGCAGTTTTCCATTTCCCAAGTGTGCATATCGGCCCTGTAGCTCGGTGCAGGTTCACCTTTGCCTCCCAGGCTGGGAAGCAGCACCCTGAGGATTTGGTAAGAGATCTTTTTCAAAGGATTTGCTGTTCCAGTGTCAGGCTACTGTGCAGAGTTGAATTTGCAATGGATGGTTGAAATTCCATCCGCCTTGCTTCAAGGATAAGACCTGTGTGCTTGCCAGCAGCTAAATCTCAGTTTAGGTGATGTGAGACCTGCTCAGCTGTACCAATTCCTGGAAAAAAGGGCCACATAAAGCACAGCCGCTGGAGTGATTCCTTAAGGCCACCTTTTCAGGGTTAGAAACACTGGTGGAGATGGCAGTGAAATCTTTTAGGGGTAGTATTTGTGCAAGTCGGCTGCTTTTCTGCAAATATACTGCTCTTGGTAAAAATTGTGTTAAGGAGATTTCTCTGGGCACAGGATATAACCTCTAGTTTGATATGAGAGAGGGTGCAGGCCCTGCAAACCCCCGAAGTCCCGCACAAATAGCGGGCACGTGGAAGGCTCAGATCTGGTGTTTTATTCTAAACAATTGGCTGGAAGACAGCAGGTAGGAGCAAAAAGACATAACGTGCATTTGCTTTTGGCTTGCTTTTTAATTTCAAAATTTTAAGGCTAGATTCCATTCTTCTAGCCAGCCTGGGTCAGACCATACTTGTATTTAAAAGCAGGTATATTCCCTGCAACACTTTATAAGATAAATAGAGCAATTCTAGTCTGAGAAATCCTTCACTTACACAGATCTTGGGCTGTTCATTCACACTCTGAGATCACTGGCCACTTTCATGCTCCTTGGTTGGCAGAGTTCTCTGGATTTCATTAGCTTTTATCCCTTGATTTCAGGATCATTCCTATTTTCCTTGTTCATCGCCCTGCTAATAACATCCCCTACGCGACAGTGGAGGAGGAGCTGGTCGGGGAGTTTGTGAAATACTCTGTCAGGGATGGGAAGGAGGTGAATTTCCTGAGGAGGGACTCAGAGGCCGGGCAGAAGTGTTGCACCTTCCAGCACTGGGTGTACGAGAAGACCAACGGGAGCTTGCTTGTCACTGACCTACAGGGTGAGTTCTCCGAGGGGGGACAATTGAGTGGCTTTCTGGGGACACTGGCTGGTGGCCGCTCACCCTCAGTCCCTGCAGCTGCAGAACTTCCTGAGACTCATTGCTGAGAGGAGTTATTCTTGGCCTCCTGTGTCCCGCTGGCAACGCTGGGTGTGCTCCTTCTGTACCCAGTGACAGGCAGAGTCTCCTCTGGATGCAGGCAGCGCCCTGGGATGCATCCCAGGAATAGGAGAGGCAGTTGGGATGTTTTATTTTCTAGCCTCGTTTAAGTGCACTGTGTTTATTTTTGTGTGTGTGTGACCTAGGGAACAGAAAGACATTAATTAATGGTACAGACCACAAACATCCTGGCTTTAATTGGGGTACTTGAAAATTATTTGAAAAATGGTGACAAATAATTAAAATTAAAGCCATGAATAATATGTATATGGTGCTCTTGAATCTGAGGATACTCCTAGAAATCCTGCTGTAACATAAACTCTCTGTTTCCTTGATGCCTTGTAGGTGTGGGAATGAAGCTGACTGACGTTGGCATAGCAACACAGGCCAAAGGGTGAGTGAAAAATGATTTCTCAGCAGCATGGTTTTGCTTTGCACGTTGATCTCTTCACAGGGGAAATGTGTTGGGGAAGGGTCCACTGGACATTCGTTCTTGCTGTGTATGATATGGATGATATCAGTTGAAATGAAGTTACATCATCCTGGTATAAAAAATTTTATGGAGGCAGTGGTGTTTTCTGGAATCAGCTCCAAGACAATGGATTTTTCCTGGTGCTCTATTTTCTTCCGTGCTCCTTTCCCAGAAGGGACCCCTCTGCATTAATACCTGTAGTTTGATGTTTAATTCCGTGAGCCTGGGTGGGGAAAACAAACAAGTGCACACAATTCACCTGCATTCCTGGCTGTTGCTGGTTTTAGTGTGCAGCCATCAGCTGATCAGATTGTTTCACGTGTTGGGGAGAACATGCATAGTCCTACTTAACTGAAAAATACAGTCTGATACTGTCCTTATTTAAAGTGGATTGCTGGAGAAGATACAGGACTGATTTCTAGTGTAATTGCCTGTAGAAATTCCCACATCAAAAGCCAGTATGGCAGCCGACATGAATTATTCAGGGCTGCTCTTTATCCCCCAGTGTTTCTTGTAAACCCAGCACAATCAACAGCATCTATTCAGATTCAGTGCCTACAGCCAGCGTTTCTTGTTGCTGTTAATGAGGTGTTTTTAGGGTCCAGACTCTCATTCCAACTCTGCACAAACATTTCTGGGTGAGCATTTCCTCTCTCCTTTGTCTTTATCTTTCCTGTAGAGCCCACGGGAGAGACTGATGCTCCCAACAATTAACACCCTGCAAAGTGACTGTGACCTTTCTCCTTTCTGTGTCCGTTTTGCCAGGGAGTTGGGAGCCAAAGGCACCCAGAGCAGAGGGTGATTTGTTTGAGTCGTGGAAGCAGCCGCACTGTGGTGTCTGTCAACTACAAACCCAGAGGCTTGGGAAGGATTTTTCCAGTAGCCACTGGGGTGCACCAGAGCCAGGCAATCAGTCCTTTCCATAAGTGCTTCCTAGGTTCTGCAGCCAAGGTAAATAAAAACAACACAAGACAGTGAGTGGCTGCTTCGTGCAAACAGTGAGGCAGTGGAGCTGTGTCCAGGTGCTTATCCATGGCCGGCAAACACAAAGAGGAAGGATTCAGGAGCGCAGTGATGGTCGGGAGTGCTCTTTGCCAGGTGTGGATCTGATCTCAGGGTGGCTCAGGTTAAGGTCCCAGGCCCTGCCAGATGCAGGAGACAGCACACAAGGAGGTCTGGGGATGGCCCCTGAGAAACAGGCACTGGCTGGGAGGGCTTAGGGGCAGAACCGTGGGAGCAAAGGCAAACCGCTGGCTTAGGAGAAGGGAAATGGGGATGGCTTGATTTAGGAGCAGAGCTAGTAAAATCAAATCATCTGTCTCTTGTTCACAAGATATTTATGCTCTGACTTGCACTGCAAATATTTCTAGTGCTTATTGAATTGCAAAGCTGAAGTTAGTCAGCAGAGTGTTCAGTTGTTCATTAAAATGTCTCTTACTCAAGCTGTCATCTGAGCAAATGCTGCTCTTTCTGCTCCTTCAAAGACATGCAGGAAGTGAGAAACATCACTGACAGAAAGGGAAGCCAAATTGACAGGCTTCTGTTTACTTCATGAGAAGAGTGGAGATTCTTTTTTAGCTCAACTCTTTCTTTCCAAGATCATTTCCACAAAGCAATGAGTATTACTAGAATTTTATAACATGAGAAAAAACAGATGAAGAGATTTTCTCCACCTGCAACAGGACAAAACAGAAAGTGAGAGTGAGAGAAAGCGTGAGGGGTCATTCTGCAGCCCCAAATTGCAACGGCCAGACCCGAGTCTGAAATTTATGGTGAATTAATCAGAATATTTTGGTCTCGGCATTGCTCTGCTGTAACCACTTTCTGCAGTCAGGAGCAGTGCTTGATAGACAGAGATTTTTGTTGCTGAGCACGGGCGTGTTTTTTCCTGTGTAACTCGTGTCCTGCTGCTGTGTCTGGAGCACAGACCTGATGGCTCTGGTAAAGGAGCTCAGTGGGGAGTCTCACATCTGTTATTTCTCCAAAGCAGTGAGGGAGCACTGCTGAGCTCCAGGTATATCCCCAGAGTAACAGTGGTAGCCTCTTAAACTTGCTTTGGGTAAACAAGGACATAATTACTTGGAGAAGAGAGGAAAAACCAAACTCTGAACGCTTTGGGGTTCATCTGGCTGCTTGTAAGTAGCAGTGGGACATGTGGGGGCTGGATGAGACTGCTTTCTGTCTCTTCCTTACATCCTTCTCCCCGAGAGGCTTAGCTCCTTACAATCACAGAATCAGAGAAGTGTGGAATAGTTTGGCTTTTAAAGCCCAGCTGGCCCAACCTCCCCTGCCAGGAGCAGGGACATCTTCAACTAGAGCAGGTTGCTCAGAGCCAGTCCAGCCTGGCTTGGAATGTCGCCAGGGATGGAGCAAAGATCCGAGAGATCTTGCAGCTCACCCAGGGTGAGGCAGAAGTGTCACACAGAACTTAGGTTTGTGTGTTGATGCTTTTTGAAGAGCCTGGCTTAATGTTGTCAAGTTGCTTATGAGTGAACAGTCGTGCTCTGCCTCCCTGTGCTGCAAATGAATCTTGCTTGCAATCCCATTTGGCTTTTTCTTTTTCTTTGTTGCTACAGATACAAAGGTTTTAAAGGCAACTGCTCCATTTCCTTCATTGAGCAGTTCAGAGCCCTCCACCAGTGCAATAAGTACTGTGAGATGCTGGGGCTGCAATCTCTGCGAACCACTCACCAAAAACAGAGGAAAGCAACATCCCTGAAAAGCAAAAATCTGCCGAACTCATCAACGATAAAGAAAGCAGTGCCCAAGAAAGCCAGGGACCTTCGAGGCTTCATTTCTTCCGAGCACTGAGTTGCACTGTCTCATCCTCTGAGGACTCCCCTTGAAGATCCATAGTGGTGACGGGCACCCATGACCTGGTGGGGGGTGAACTCCAGTCTTTTGCCTTACGACAGCGTTTGGAAGCCATCCTGGTGCTGGTGCCAGCAACGAAGGAAGGAACTGATTCTCTGCCCTGGGTACCTGGGATTTCACACCCAAGCAAGGTGTCGAAGACAAACTCATGCATCTGCCTGGACTGTCTCACAGCCCCTCTGTGTCTGGGTGCCTGCCTGCTTAGAGTCTCAGACCCTGGGTGCACCACGGGCCACTGGAGAGCATCTTCCTTCCCGTGTGTCTGCCCCTGTGACCCTCTGGGGTCAGCTGCTGCGTGATCAGCAGCATATTTCAGATGCTACTTAGTGAAAGTTTTGCACAGTATTGTTGCTCAGGCTGCTATAGAGAAATTGTTTTCTTTCCCAGATTTTTCCATATTGTAATCCCACTATAATCCTATTCTTGTACCTTTTTCTCTCACTTTCATGTCTTGTAATACAAGACAAAGCCATTCATGATTGGATGTATCTGTCTTCTGTCCCCAAAAGGTAGCTACCATCTTTAAGGTCCCCCAAAGCGATGCCATCAGCTCGCAGCCGGGGCAGCTTGTGGGGTTCTCCATGGAGTTCCTTGCTCTCGACTCGAGCTTCCTTGAGCCTACACTTAACCCCGTGGCACGGTGCTTTTGTGCTTGCACCGATCCCGTTGTAGGATGGGGGTTTGGAGTCTGCCTGTTGCTGACAGCCACCATCTGCCATACACCGTGAGGTGTGGAGGGTGTCTCAGTACCCTCCAGCGTTTTCAACTGGAATAAGCCCAGTGGCTTCTCCGTGTAGGGTGCAGTTGTTTGTTGGAGGCACCTGGTGGGTGCCCTGGGCCAGCATCGAAGACCCAGGGTGCAGACCCTGAGCGCTGTTGGGCTGAAAAGCAGTTCCCCAGCTTTCTGAAGCAGACTGTTTCTGGTCATTCAGGAAACACCACATGTGACAATGGAAGGAAATCTGTTCTCATCTGCCTTCTTTCTGATCCTGAAGAGCCAGGGTGTTGGGAAACCACCACCCCCACTTCAGAGAATTAGTTCTGTCTGCTGATGTTTCATGTTGAACAATAACAAGCCAATGTGTTTGGGTTAAACAGACACACACCCAGCTAAGATGGGTGATTTTCCAGGGCTCAGGAGTTTATTGAATGTATTTTGTTTGTTAACAGACATCCGATGTTGCTGATGCATTACAACACTGCGGGAGCCATGATTCCTGAATTTCTGTCAGTGGAAATTCTAAAACTAGCAATACACCGCTTTAAAGCAGTCATTTTTCTGTACTGGAAAAAAAGCTTCAGTTATAATCATGTCACTTGATCGTGTTGAAATTCACTCATTGCCCTTGAGATCAGCTCTGCATGCGATTACACTAAAATAATTACACATTAGTAGCTACCAAAAGTGGACGTTGCTTGAGTGATCACCTCAGGTCAAAGCCATCGGGACAAGTTTTAGAGCCTGGCTCCGTAGTGGTGCTCCCTCTACAAAGGATGTAAAAAGGTTATTTATTCCTCAGCGGGGTGGGAAAATGCGTTGCCAGAGTTCACCTACTTTTCCTGAGCTGATGCCTTGTCCTCCAGTAGCTATTTAGTGTGATAATGGCGTTTGATAGACTGGACACAAACACCATTGTCACACTCCACAGCCCTGGGAGCAGCGGGTCGGTGGGCCCTGGAAGAAGCAGTTCAGCGCGGGGATCTGCAAAACACAGAGCAGAGACCATGTTGTGGCACATTTCCATGGGGTACGTTGCCATTCTTGCTGAGGAAATGGGAGACAGGATCCCGAACCTCTTTGAGGTGAATAGTTTGTCAATTAGCTGTGGTAACCTAAAAGCTCGGTAGCTTTGAGGGAGAGTATTAAGTAGCTTTAAGCTCCTGTTCTAAGGAGTTGGACAAGCACCTTTTGAGCACTTTCCCAGACAAAAGGTAATGAAAGAAAGAGAAATTCTAGTTTTTAGTACTGCAATGGAGAAAAATCCCAACCCAAACAAAAGGAAAGTTAGTGGACAGCACAGGGAGAAAGCAAAGTATAAATACCAGAGAAAAAAACCCACACCGCTTTTTGCTTCTCTTCTGCTAGACATCTGTGTAAGGAATGTTACTGGAATGTCCCAGTTGAGAAGATCCTTGTGAAGAACGTGAGGGTTCTTCAAGAAGTGTCTTGATGGATCACAGAACCTGTCCTTTTTGGAAGCATTCCTGTAGCCCTGGTACAGACTGGTCACACTTACTGGTAGCTTCCCTCCCACTCTGGGGTTTTTTAACATGAATATTATTGCTTTTAACATTATTGTTGAATTTTTAACATTGCTGGATTTTTTTAGCAATAAACATGTAGGGTGGCTTACCCACTGCCGTGGGTAAATCCTCATGTCTTTACAAGTGGAGAAGACACTAAAACCTGTTCAATCACACAGGCAGGCCCCAGGCATGTGCGGATATTTTGGCGTGCTGAAGTTCTTCGTATTCAAAAGTCACCTGCTCTATTTCATTTTTGTTAGTACATTTTAGTGTTTCCCTCCCATGAGTCGAGCGCAGGGAGGCACTTACCACGGGACACAGCAGCCAGAGGAGGCTCCGGTGCGTTGCTGGGGCTTCTCTGGCATCTTCTTTGCCGATTATCACTGAATCTTTGGAGGTCTTGGTTTCCTCGGGTGAGTCCCCAGCCGTGGCCAGCTCTTGGAAGCCTCTCTTTCCAGTGGACACCTTTCCCTCGCCCTTTATGGGATCCTGAGGTTTTAAAGTAAACAATTCTTTCTCTTTCTGATAAGTCATATTAAAATATTGATCTGGGGGAGGGAGATGGCCCTCGCTGCACGGAGCCAGGGTTGCCCTTAGTCAAACAGACTAAGAAACGGAAAAAAAGCTCTGAAACCTCAATTTTCTCTGGCCCTTCAGAGAGCACGTATGCGGGTAAGGGAACATGCAAAACAGGGTTTTTTTCAGCTGCATGTTTTGGTTAACCCTGAGATGAAAAGCATTTAATCTGTCTTGATATTAATTGCTTGCTTTTTCCAGTGAGACTGACCTCATCAGTTCCTCAGATCAGCAGATCTTCCTGTTCATCGCTGGGTCTTACCAATCTTTTTTTTCATTTTTTAATTTTGATTTGCTGTCTTTTCTGCGCAAGAATTTTTAGAGCTCTCAAAGATCCTGTCACGTTTTTAATAGTTTTTGCTTTCCAGCACACCCATGAGATGGGGGAAACGTCTGGCTTCAGTTGAGCCTTTCTGAACACCAAGAGCAAACCCAGGAATTAAACCCACGTTTCAGGACCTCATCCAGATAATCAACAACTAGACCATAAACCCCCAGATTTAGGGCGTGATAAATTGCACTTTTTTTTTGTGAAGGCTAGTATAGGATTTGAACCTGAGATTTCTCTAAAGATAAATTAAAACCACACCTTCAGTACGATAACCTTCCTGATAGTTAACTAATTACTGTGTCATTGCTTCCTTCTATTAGAACACAAGTATTTTGTAAGGGTCTTAAATAGAAGTAACGCTGTTGGGTTTTTTAAAGCAAAGTTTTCAATATAATGCCTCACACTTCACTGGTTTTGGCTGGATGTGTCCATCTGGCAGCAGAAAACCACTGCAAAATCAAATCTGGAAAAAATTCTCTATCTTGCCCTCTCCTTCCTTCCCAGCTTTAGCAGAACTAGACTTTTTACTCCTCACAGAGGAAACACCACTTACTTGGTGTTTCTGGGGTTGTGTTTCTGGAAAAAAAAGGTGTTTTCCTCCAAGTGGCACTCTGCGCTGCCCACTACACATGGAGCAGAGCGTTGCAACACTCGTTACTCTTGCAGACTGGTTTGGCTCCAGTTCTTTGAAATGAAAGGCCAGATTATGTGGAAATTCCTGAAAAAAAAAAAAAAGAAAAAAATAAAAAAAAATTGTTTAAATGTCAGTGAGGGTGACGCAGGGACAAATAATGCAATCCAGATTGCACATACTGCTGAGGGCAGGTTCTTCCCTGCAAATATGTAGATATGACCCCAAGCAAAATGATCTAACTTTGAACTTGGTGCTGCTCAGAGCAGAGGACTGAATCCTGTGACCTCCAACGGTCCCTTCCAACCTGAATTACTCTGTTTCTGTGATTCCACTGTCTGTGTGTAGCTGCAGCTGACTCGGGTGTCACTACACAAAGGAGGAAATTTGATCCATAAAAGAGTTCTTTCCTACTATTTTTCTTATATAAAATGTGGAGGATAGAAACCTTTTCTGCAGCTGGTTAATTTTGATCATAGATTCATCATGTATTCAAGAAAGCTCACTTAGAAAGCCTGTGTGAAAGGGCTTAAAAAGCGCAATTGCTGTGTTTATTTAGAGCAGATTTCAAAAGCCAGTTGCACCAATCAGTTCAAACCGAAGACTTTCAAGTCAGAGTTCGTTTACACAACCTGGAAGAGACTCCCCTGAATCAGTTCTTACACTTTTTTTTCTTTTTTCTCTGCACTTAAACCCACAATAGTCTGACTTTTATATGAAAATTAAAATACCACAGAGGAGGATCATGGTGTGCAGGCAGAGTAAGGGGGGAAGTGAGTAGATTGGAAGAGCTTTCTCTGCCCCGTTTGGATGGCCTGTTTTCTCGTTATCCGGCCTATTTATCACAAACTGCAAGTCCAAGTCAGTTGTGGTTTTGAGAGAGGTGGAAACCCAGACCCTCAGAGGGAGGGAGAGCAAAAGGTCTGCAAAATCTGGTGCTGTAAGATAGAGCGGTCTGAAAAGGAGCTGCTGAGGCATCAGTCCAGGGAGACCTCAGTTCTGCAATCCTCTGGAGCCTGGTTTTCCTTCCCGAGATTCCAGCCTCAGAAGTTGACAGTTGCACTAATGGCCATTCGCATGTGAGAATTTGAGTCGTGGCTTTCCTCCAGCTCTGATTTTAATGAGTGTATAATCAATACTTTTCAACTGATTTGGGGTTGGCGATTTCATCCATTTCATGGATTTTTCATGGAAAAATCCCGTTTCAGTCCGCCAGCTGCGGGCATGGCTTACTTGCTGAACACTTGCAGAAAATCTGTGTCACAGATTTAGGCTGGAGCCTTTTTAGGAGAAAACTGACACACATCCAACTACATAACTCCATTTATCCTGTTGCTCTGACCTATTAATTTCAGTGAATCTGTGCTGGCTTATGTCAGTTTAGGATGTGAGCAGGTAATTGTTGAGAGGAAATTGCTACAGGAATTCTTGTGCTCAAAGTGGACAAAGCTGGTGTTTATCTGGTTATCCCAGGTTACTACAAGGGGCACCAGCCTTCGCAAACCTTCGAGGAAGCACATTTACCAGCACTAATACCACAATATAATAGACAAATGTGAGGCAGATGTAGTGCTAGGACAGCTCAGATCACAGAAGGGAAAATGCTGTGACCCTTGGAAGTCAATGGCTAGTGGTTAAAGATTACCTGTTCTGGTCATTCTGACTACTAGATAGAGAAAGATTAACTTGGAGCAGTATAAAGTAGAGCAAAGGTATTTAACCTGGAAACCATGATCTCCTGATTTCTGCTGGGGCTCGATAAACGAAATTGATTTGAGTTTCCCAATCATCGAATTCGTTACATCAGTTCTAGATCATCCTGGCATTCCTATAACGATTCACCAGCCCACACAAGGAGTCCAGGTTGAGAATTATCTTCAGATTAAGGGTGTAAAGTCTGACTAGCGATGTACCATCCATAAAATTTGTGTTTCCCCAGCAAAATACTTGTGGATAGAAAACGGCAGCTCTGCAGAGCCTTTCCTGAGGGCTTACCTCCCACAGCAGCCATGACGCTGTCTGTGCACTGCCACGGGCTCGAGGTGAGCACCCCACCTTCTCTGCAGCCCCGCCTGAGCTGCAGGTGAAAAAAAACCTGCTGAAATCCTCAGAACTTGAGATTTTAGTGGCCTGGAAGCTGTTAATCATGTTTAACCACCTCAAAAAAGACCTGGAGCAGCACATACTAGTGGGGCAGAGACCCCACACTTTGCTCGGTGAAGGGCAGGGTGACCTCAGCGGAGAACCCCCACCGCAGGGACAGGGGTGCTGCAGGGGCAGGGCTGGGGCAGCAGAACCTTCCAGAAGGAGCAGGGCTGAGGAGATGGGCGCCATCTTGGTGCCCTCGGGCGCCATCTTGCCCCAGGCAGTTGGGCCCCCTGGCACCGCCAGAGAAGAGGCCGTGGTTGGGCACCAGCACGGCCTGGGCACTCGGAACAAAAATGTCTCTGGAAAGAAAGGCCTGTGGGGAGGAAACATTGCGCTGGTGAATCCAACTCCGGCACCCGAGTCTGAGGCAGGTAGTGAAAAGCCTGTGGTAGGGAACCTTGGAAGCAGGGTGGAAGGGGTGCTGCTGAGCTCGCTGTAGCCAACTATAATTAATCATCATTTATTTAAACCTCTCAGTCACTGGTGAAGTTCATTCTAGATGTGAGGAGTCACAGTGTGCTGTTCCCCTGCCTCCTCTTGTTTTATCTTCAGGTAAAACCTTTCAGCTCTCACAATTATTTAAGAGAGTCCGTTAGAGCCTTTCAGACACTTTTAATAGGTTTTGCTCTTTTGATAAAAATTGCAGAGTTAAGAATTGGTTTGGCCTCTTGAAAAATAACATAGATGGCTTTGTAACTGGTGTTGCAACTTTAACCTGTTCTTCCCTGGCTCTGACCAAATGGTGACTGGAAAAAGACTTTCCTGCACTGGCCTCTGGATTAAAAGTGCATGAAGTAAAAGCCAAGAAGCAGCCAAGATAAGAACTACCTATATACAGTTTGGTGTGATCGGGATTTGTTTTCTTTTCTGTATTTCTCTGACCTATTCCTCCAATTAAACAGAAAATATGATAGCTGTAGTATCAATGCTTTGGAGGCAAAGAGTATTGATAAAATAAAATAAAAGTCATGTTTTACGCGATATTGCAGACGCTTTCCTCACTAAATGTAAACTTTATACAGATACCACATTTTGTCTAATCAGATAGTTTACTAACTCATTTACTAGCCTATGCAGCATGAAATTGAATTTCATGTGGTTATTTCAGTCCTGGATGCCATAACTCTGCCGAACTGAAGTATTTTTCACAAAAGCGCGATTTCAAGACCTAAAAGAAACTAAATCTGCTGTACCTAGTACCTATGAGCTGCCCCAACAAGAGAAGGTATCTGCAGGGAAGACACGGGCTCCTCAGGTGCAGCTGGCCTGTATTTGCTCAGACTGACACAGGTGCTGATCGTCAGGCAGCCCCAGGTCTCCTTCTGTGGTAAAAGAGATTTCCATGGTGAAAAGAAAAAGGACTAAAGTGAGGAGAAAAGGCAAGCAGCTGGTCCTGTAAGAGAGCTCTCTCACCAAGAAAAGTGTCTTTGTTAATGCTACGGAAAGGATTTTATTTCAGTAAGCAGAAGCTGGTTGTCCCAGCGGCCAGTGACAGCGACGAGCAGTTTACACCTTGCAGATCAACGGCACGTGGAAACAACAGGTGAGTGAAATACAGATCTTGAGCTCGAAATAAAATGAAGCAGTGGCAATTTCTGGCCTCGCACTGAGAAATGCAATGATATTGAACAAAAGTATTGAAGGAGGAACTATTAGACTAGAAACAGGGTGTGGGTGTTACACGGGTGTTTAGGCAAATAGGCAATTAGGGAGCTGTCATTGAGAACAGGTGTGAGGGTGTCTCAGGGGCCTCTCTAGGGACTTTTGAATTTGTAAAGTGATACTTGGTGTGATTGGGTGTTCAGAGCAGTCTCTCCTGAACTGGAGAAGCTTGCCTGTTGCACAGAGTGTTGAATGGACTGATAGTAACGGCGCTGGAGTTCTTGAGGCTGCCCTTCTGGACTGATGGGGCTGGGGCGAGGAGGTTTACAACTGACAGGTGAGTAACTTCTCGCCTTTCGTTGTAGTGCTCGGTGGTATTCGCTGATTAAAAGAGGAGGTGTTTTTCCCTTGGTGTGCTCTTTTTGGAATGGGCATTTTGTGCTGGGCCTGTGTGGTTAATGGAATGGGAGGTGGCCTGGTGTCTCGGCCTCTGGGCACTGTGATGGTGGCCAGGTCCCTGTTGCCTCTGTGGGGCTTGTGCCCTGGACAGGAGGGAGGTTTCTCTGAGATGTGATCCCAAAGACAGTGTTGATGGACTAGGATAAGGCATTCATGGGCCAGCGATTTAGAAGGGTTAGGCCTTACTAAATACCCATTTGATGCTTACACTGGCATCTGCAGCCTGTGCATTGGTAGAATTTAACTATGTGACGCCACAATGTTGGAACTGGAGTCCTAGTAGCTGAGATGAGAGGTCATCTTCTCCCTTGTTGGACTCAGATCTTTCAGGTCTTTTCTAAACTGAATGATTCCATGATTGTTTGAGTCCTCCCTGACTGGGGACCTTTCACGTAGGGGTTGGTAGCTACAGAATGCCAGATCTCACACAGGTGTCAAGGGATGGTTGATTGAAACGTGGTCTGGTATGTTATGAAACCAAGGAAGGGGCTTGATTTAGCTGAGTTTTGCTGAAGAGTTCTTCAGCCCAGGCAGTGTTTTGAGGTGTATCAGCTCTCTAAAAACACCTAGCTTTTCCTAAGCTATTAGGAATTGGGTGCATATAGTAGGAGTTAGCTGCCTATGTAATCACACACCAACTCAGATCACCTGGGCTTTAAATCTCTTGCCACGACCTCCCTAGTTGTGTAGGTTATGCAATGTTGTGCTCGGTATACAATTAAAAGAAAAATGATTTTGAAACGTCCTTTTTTTTCTGTGCTGTGCTTCTTCATACCTTGTTGTATTGGTATTAGTGTTTGAAGTAATTCTCTGGTCAAATTTTTAATACTTTTTTTTTTCTTTTTTGAGAAATGGAGACCCACTTTTGAAAGAGGTGGGGCTTTTTTTAAGGGGGAAAAAATGGAGAGGAGGGTTGAAAGTTCTGTTTGGTTTGCAACAAATGCCTACTTTAAGTATCTGTGTCTTGAAAACATCTTTATGTGGGGATGTTTCAGTAGGGTTTGTTTGTTTGTTTGTTTTTTCAGACTGAGGTATCTGCTGGCTTAGCCTGTACTAGTCCCTGTAGGAACTGTATTTCAGAGCCACTGTGTAGCCCTCATGATGCACTATGAGACCCCTCTTTTGGTGGATCTTTGATATCACCTTGCTGTTGTTGCTCAGAACATACAGCTACAAACTTCATTACATCATGTGGACTTTTTAAAATGTGCATTTGGTCTCAGAGGAACCTTCTTCAGCTGAAGAAGCTTGTTTTTTACTTTTATTACTGTTTTTACTTTAAAAGCTAAAACTTTCTACTGGCATTAAAACAAATCAACACTTTCCAACCACTTGTGATTTTTCTTTTGTATTGGAGATCAATTCAACACATGCAATTCTTGTTCTAGTAGTCTTGGTGAATTAAGTTTTATTAAATAGAATATAGGCTTGAGTTTGTATAAAGATCAAGTAAAAATTAGTTATTTTTCATGCCCAAGTGAAGACTCTTAAACTATGCGATTTGCAGGTACTTCAACATTATTTACTTTCAAGGGATTCGGAGATTATTCTTTCTGTTTACGAATTAAAAAAATGATTTTATGCTTGTAGAATCAATTCGGTATGAAATGAAATTTAGAACTCACCTGCTGTTCCTAGAATATTCCTGCAAACTTGTTTATCTTCTGAGGAAGATTATTGTGACTGGAAAAACAAACCATCGCATACACAAATCTTAGTCTTTATCCCCAGTGGGTTATTTCCTCCAGATATCAGCTGCCGTTTTTCCAACTTACATTGGAGTGCCACCCCCCTGTCTGTGTGTGCTGCTGCCGGGTGGCACCGTGCAAGGGTGGCACTTGTCCCTGCTGTGCCTGAGCCCGGGCTGCCCGTGCTGCTCGGGGCCAGAGACGACCCTTTCCCTGCGCTCTGCCTCTGTTAAAGATTACTCACTCCAAGGCGTACCGGGCGCAGGCCTTCGCTCAGGTTTGGTTCTTCCTGTGGGTATTACTGGGACCTGGCAGTCTGGGCTGACGTTTGCCCTTGGGATAGGGCTTTGTTTCTCGGGGGGCATTTGCCAGGGTCTGCTCTCTAGGAAAGCTGATGGGTTTGGTCACTGGGAGCCTCGTCTTGTGTCACAGCTCTTTGAGGCCGTTGGCTTTTAGGGGTGCAGTGCTGCTCTTTGGTGCCTCTGGGGTGGGGGAGATGCTCTTTGGTGCCCCTGGGATGTACCGGTGGTCCTGGGGTGCTCTCAGCAGAGTGACAGTGTGCTGAGCTGTGCTCTGCAGACGTGCAGAGGAATCTACGGATGGGAAAGATGCATTTCAGGTGTGAGTGGTGAATTAACAGTGCAATACTCTCATGGAGAGCTGCTTGGAGCTGTTTGACATAGGTGAACTTGGGGATGTTATCCATTAACCGTTCTTATCGGCGCTCAGCAAGCAGCCAGCCAGAGCCGTGCTTTAGCCAGCAAATGAGCAAACGCTCCGTGGCCATCATGAGGCTAAGTGGGTTGTGAAGCAAGAGGCAGCTTGTTTCACAATGCCTAAGTGCCAGGGGAACATGAAGTCCTGTTTTAATGTAGGGCTGGGGAGCAACTCAGCCAGACACCAGTGCCGTGCTGCCGTGACGAGCCAGCCTGGGAAATTCCTTACATTTGTGGAAGATGACTGCTTGTGATGAGAAATTAGTGGGGCAACTGGGAATGATGCCCTCCAGGCTTGTCTGAGATGGGAGAAGGGTTCCTGGGAGGCGATGGCAGGGGGATCTCTTGGCCACAGGGATCATGGAATGGTAGAGTTGAGAATGTTTGATGTCATGAGAAAAAAGATCAGCAGAATTCCTACCCCGGGCTTCAAGAGAGCGCACAGAGCTCCCCAGGGAGACAGATAGCAACGTCCCCTGAGGAACTGGTTTGAGGGCGTAGGCATCCACGAGTGTTGGTCAGTTTGTAAGAATCATTTTATTTATTTTTTTCCTTTTTTATTTTCTTTTACATTTTTAATGTTTTAATTGTTTACAATTTTTATGTTTTGTTTACAATTTTTGGTTTTTGTTTACATTTTTTTACATTTTAATGTATTTTTTTACATATTTACATTTTTTTACATTTTTAATTTAACTTATTTTTATAATTTTTTTATTTTTTTACATTTTTTACA
>VXBW01004813.1:179462-267746 GCA_013400375.1 Thinocorus orbignyianus
AAAGATGCCCCTACCTACAGGCACACACCTACACCCACCTACACACCTGCCTGTGCACACCCCTACCTGCGCACACTTAAACTCACCCGTGCACTACACACCTACATGTGCACTTACTTACAGGTACCCCTAACTACAGGCACAACTTCCTACAGCCTTGCCCCCCTACACACACAGAGAGACACCCCGTTTGTTGGGAAGCTGTAGCAGAGTCCCAACCCCGGCAGGAGCAGCTGGCTGATTGTGCTGGGACTCACCAGGTGTGAGCTCTGGGCAGTTTGTCCGGGCTCCCCCATTGCTCTATTGTAAACAGCTGAGGACCGTTTGAGCCTGGCGGGACAGGAAAAGCAGAGGGATATAAACCGCTGGACACCGCAGACAGGTTCTTTTGAACAGAAACTCTTTGCACCAATTCTGGGCTGGATTTTTCAGCGAGTACGGGCTCTCTTAATGAATTCAAAGTGCACTAAAGCCAAGAGGAAGGGGGTTGTTTATTTGCGAGCCCAGCCAGGCTGTTGGGGTTACCCGCCTGTGCCTAACGCCAGGGTGAGCTCAGGCACTGACTGAGCAGCCCAAGCGCTGGGTTGCACCTGCCTTCTCCTCCTCGTGTGGCCGGAGTACCGCCCTTACACTGGTATCATTCCAAAATAGCATTCACAGACATCAGTGTTATTCCTGTTTTTCCCCTGGGATGTAGGAGAGGGTGTACCAACACCCCTGGTGTACAAACTGCCCTCCTCGGTGCCCGCAGGCTCCCTGGTTGGGGCTGCCTGTCTCTGTGTCTGAGCTGTCCCTGGATTTCCCGTCCCTGTTCCGCTGGGAACTCACCGTAGAGTTCAGCAAACCCGTTCATAGGCACGCGTGACGTCCCGGTGACAAACTGCAGCAACCGGATCCGCTTCTCCGCATCCATCAGTAACACAGCCTGTGACACACACACACACAGTCACACACTGCCACAGCCGTACACGGCGTTGCTACAACAACCCAAAACCAGAGGGTGGTCTCTGTTGGGCTGTGAGAGAGAGACAACTCTCTCAGCTTTGGGAACAGCCCGCAAAGCCCTGTGCAGGCCGGGATCTTACCTTCCAGAACCACTGGATAACGGGGTGATTGGGGCAGTAACCATTTTTGTAGATGGTGTGTTGTCTCCAGTCGTTGACGTCGACATCACCAAGGCCACACATCAGCAACTGCACAGGGAGAGACGGAGACGGGACGGTGTTACCCGCGCCCGTGTCACACACACCAGGTCACCCCCCTCTGCCCCTCTGTGATTTGTTAGTTTGGGAGACACATCCCGTTTCCCCCTGTAAGCAAAACCTGGTGAGTAAGCGGTGGGTGACGAGCCCAGAGCACCTCTTTGTGACCTGGTGGCTGGGTGGCAGCGACACAAACTCACCTCGAGTTCATTTTCATCAAAAATTTTAATCAGATCGATGGGAAGAAGTTCTGTGAAGCCCTGGAAGGAAACAAAGCAAAGTTAAAATTCTCCTCGCACGTCGAATCGAGTGTTTTGTCTCCTAATTTAAAAACTTAATCACTAAATTATTTCAAGCTCAGATAATTTAAGCTTGAATGAACATGACCTTATTCCCACAAGGGAACGGCGACAGCCACACACACCGAGACAAGCTGGAACCGCATCATCCTGAACGGGGAGGATTCCAGAGCTATATCTAAATAACCAAGTCTTTACATCCTTCAGCACACACACGAGATATCAAAAAGTCTGCATTTAAGAAACCCCCAAACACATCTATTGAGGGGCAAAAGCCCCCAGCAGGCAACAGCCCGAGCCTCACCTCCAGAAAGGCGTTCATTTGTTTCTGGACTCTGTTTACGAACCGCCACTGGATGACCAGGCTGGAAGAGACACAGACACAGACCCATCACACCACGGCAAGCTGAGCCCTGGAGAGATTTTAGGGATCCTCTCCTAGTGACACTGGTTTGTAATTAGCAGCTATTCAGTCCCTTTAGCCATTTGCCTCGGTTTCTGCAATAAACATTCCACCAAAGCAGATCTTCCATCAGAGGAACCCCTCAGCACAAACAGAACAACATTTGTGACCACACCTGAAGTTTGGTGTTTAGGTTTTTCTCCTTTTTTTTTTTTTCAACCCTAACAACTCAAATATTTCTGTCGTAACGGAATTCTGGAGAAAAATAGCTGAAAAACGCAGGAATTCTCTCCAAGGGAGAACACACAAGTATTGACCCTGAAGCTATAAACCCCCTGGGACTGGCCGTGAGAGCATCCTCCAGCTGCAAACCTCACCCAGCCCGGGATTCTGCCCTACACATTTGCACAGAGCTGCTGGCTCCTGCACTGCCTTGAGGCGATGGAGATAAAATAAGTTTCTGCTGTCTAATATTTTGCCTTTGAAAACCAAAGAAAACAAAGATACACCTGGAAAAAAATGCTGACAGTGCCACGAAATAACGGGAAAAAGAAAGGAATCATAAAAGCAGACATTTCTTGTTGCTCCCCCTTCCTGTGCAGGAACCTCTCTCTCCTCCAGAGCAAGCCCAGCCCCCCCCAGGGCTCCTCCTGCCTCCCTCGGGGGACAGCACGGGCCAAAGCCAGCCCAAGGAGCAGAAGCGCTCACGTACTCGATGTACTCCCGTTTGTTCTCATTCGTGACCATGATTTCCGAGCCGTTGGGCTTCAGGTCCACCTGGTATGTCTGTATTGTGGAAGAAAAAAAGACAGAAACACAACAGGAGATCATTCCGAGACACATCTCTCACAAACTCCACTCCCCCCGAGCAGCAAGTCACAAGCAGTAAAAATACTGGAGTGCTACAAAAACTTTTCCAGCTGTGGATTTCATGTTCTCCCCGGTGCTGAGCTTAGCTTGCCTCAGGAGAAAGGTGCTTGACAGCACGTTGTGTGTGGAGGTTTGAAATCCTCCCGGCCTGCAGGTACCCACCGCTGCCCTCCCACAGTCCCAGCAAGCTCACAGCTTGGGGTGCCTTTGCTTTTTAGCAATAACCAAAAATAAGATGGAAACATGGACTTTGGGGATAAGTGTTACACACCTGCCCAAAGTTCTCCTCATCGATGCAGAACATGAGATCCAGCTCTGTGGGGTCATTTTCCAGGATCCACTTCAAAGAGTTGTAGTATTCGCTGTCCTGCAGGAATTAAAGTTTGCAAATGTGAATTGCCAGCGCTCACGTCAGGAACTCCAAGGCTGTAAATCTCCAGAACTCGTGGGCTTGTGGAGCATTTCCCACTGGGCTGCTGATGGCTCTTGGCCCTCTCACCGCAGCTGCCGCACCGCTGCTCAGAGCTCTCTGGCAGGGAAATTGGGTTTCCTTTAAAAACTAAGTACGTTTCTTCCTGGGACTGTTGGCTCCCATGGATTTGCCCAGAGGAAAAAGGCAGGTCATTGCTGATGCTGCCAGGGCTGAACGTTATCTTACCACGGACTCCATGTCCTTCAGAGTGATTGGTTTCCCCAGCATCATCTTGTAAAAAGGTCTGATGAAGAAGCCTGGAAGAGAGAGCAGAGCGTTACCGGGGATGACGACGTGACGCCTGGAGGAGAACACGACATGCTCCTCCTGCCCCAGCAAGAACAGCCCCGCACCTGCCCAGCTACACCCAGGAGAAGTCCCATTTGTCCTTAATTACCAGAAACACTACACTCTGAAGTGGATGAATTACTGATTCCTTAATAAAAAGGCAGCTGAGCAGCACAGCCACGCGGTGCCACCACTCACCATCCAGTAGCTTCCCGTGGTACACGGCCAGCCCAGCCACCCGACCAATAAAGGTGAAGTAGGAGAGGTGATCTTCATTGCAAAGACCTGAATTAGGATTAATCTGAAGTGTGTAGTTGTCCCTTTTTTGGGGAAAGAAAAAAAAATATCTAAATAACCAAGTCTTTACACAGCCAGATATTCAGACACATTCAGAAATAATCTGAGCTCAGGGCCAGTTCCTGTCCACCTCTGCAAGAGTGTGTCACGAGAAGCACCCGACAGTCTATGGGCTGACCTCACCACCCCTCACTGGCCACCACCACAGCCATTAATTGCCAAAGCTAATTAAAACTACTTCTCATGGGCTAACGGGATGCCACCGGTGTCTCTGGGAACAGTAAGGTTTTGCCACCAGCTTTTGTACAAGGGGCTAAGGCATGGTTTCCTTCCAGCATCTCACTGCATCCAGCACAACCCCAGTTCTGCTGCAAGCACGCCAACGCTGGATATTGGCTGAGGAATGGAACTATTTTGGTGAGGTTTCACCAATTTAAAAGTTTCTTTGAAAAGCAAGTGAGAAATGACAGCAGAGAGCAGAGGGATCTGGCTCTACAAGTCCACACCACGAAGGGCGCTCGAACTCCTTCCCCGTGTAACTCTGCCTCTTACACACACTCTAAGGCATATCCCTTAGGAACCCAAATATTTGAAGGGCCACTTACGTTGCTGAATATTCAAAGAGACCATAGTATGGGTTAAACATCTCCTTGGACAAGAGAAAAAACCATTCTCTGGCCACACCTCCATAGTCCAGTCCTTTTTCTGACTCAAACTCAATCCAGAGCCTGGCCTTTAGTACATCAGGTCTCTTCACAGACATGATTCTTCGGTAGGACTCCTCAAAAATATTGTTCCTGTGCAGCTTCATCTCAAATCTGTTGGGTATGTCGGCCTACGTGAGAGGAGACGGCGTTACGCTTGGCATAAACACACCTTCAGGCCAATCACTGACCAGGGGCAACAACTAAATGAGGGATCAGATGTGGCCACTTTGCCCAGCTGGCACCCAGGGCTGTACCCAGGTGGTGGCTGACACTGCTGCCCTCCTGGTGTTCCTGGAAATACTGTTTCTCCCAGGAGGAGACCACCAGCAGACCCCACTGGGAGAGCCCCCGGTTTCTCCCGGCCCGACTCTGACACAACAGCACGCTTCTACTCACTGGTTTCTTTAACTTCTTCCGAAAATAGTCATATTTCTGTTTGAACTCCCTGGAGTACGGAACTGCCTGGGGGGGAGAGAAGCACACACACATTATTCCAGCTGTTTGGCAGCCTGATATCCCAACATTACCGAAACAGAAAGGAAAATCAGACAGCTGCTCTGTGTGTGTGCCAGAGCCCATCTACTGCCCCTCCGTGCATGAAGTACAGCAGCCCAAACGCCCCCATTTCCCAGGGTGTAACCTGAGTTCAAAGGCAGGAAAACTTTCAATCCTTCATCCTTCTGTTTATCAACTGCTTACACCCATTTTATTTTCTTATTTTAGGAACAGGAAAGAGAAAACCAACTTTTTAACATGGATTAAAAAACTAGCAGTTTTTAATGTAGAAATACATGAATCAGCAGAGCTGGAAACTGGATGCTGGCAGCCCTCAACAGATGCCACGGGTCTCTGAAGGATCTGCCTGGATTTCCAGGTTCCCTGAAGGCATGGCTGGAGGATTCCAGGCACACACACAAAACCAAGGCTCAACACGGGCTCTCCCAAGCGCTCTCCTTCAGTTTAGGAAGCCATTTCTATTTCAGCACTGTGCTCTACCAGAAAGAGCAATTTTGAATCCCACAGGAGTGCAGAAGTCACATTCTCTGTTCTCTGAAGGCCCAGTCCCTACTTGCAAACCCCTAATCTCAAACTGGGATTCTGGGTGAGGACTGGGAGGCGGAAGGGGCTCTACAGGAGTTTTCTCGTGCGGACGCTGAGACACGACAATTAAAAGAAGCCAAACTAAATCATTTTACTCTGATGATAATGTGGCTTTGCTACAGCCATTAAATACCCTTTCAGCATGTGTTCACTGTTTAAGTGCGACGGGAAATGCAGTTCAAGCGGTTCTTTGTTTCTGACTCGGCATCAAAAACGCTGTTAAAATCATTAAGAGGAATCCCTGATGCTCCCACGGCTGCCAAATGGCTCTGAACTCGCGTCTCGTTCAAGAAACCCCAAGCACACAAACAACTGTTATTTACTTAATGGGATCATGATTGTCCCTTATTATCTTGAAAGAAAATTACCCAGCGAAGTCTTTCTTGTTTATGCTTCCCATTTCTGGGAACAAACATTAAGGCCCGGTACAGCATGCTGTGTATTAGCATCTCAAGCATTCAGTTCATGATAAATGAAAATCACTCCAACAGCAATTATCTTCAAACAAGCCATTATGATTAATCTTATTAATGAGCAAGAGGAACTGCAATTACAGCATGCAGTAGCTCATCTGCCGTGTTCCGAGCCCCTTAAAAATCCTGAGGATTTTCCCAGAGCACAAAGGTACTCTGGGAGCTGGAAACATCTTAGGGTTGGAAGCCTGATCACTCACAATACCATAAAAACCCCACGGCAGTACTTACTGGACCAGTAATCGCTGGGTTCTGCAGCCTGGGGTCTTCCCACTGGGTAATTTTATTATCTGTAAGTAACAAAAGAAATTCAGTCATTACCTCTCTGTTACCACACTGAATTCCTGCTGCTTTCTCTCCCTACGCCTGTTTTCTCTACCCTTCCCACAGCTTAGTGTTTCAGGGTTAGAAAAG
The DNA here is from genome assembly GCA_013400375.1 of Thinocorus orbignyianus. Classification (NCBI taxonomy): domain Eukaryota; kingdom Metazoa; phylum Chordata; class Aves; order Ciconiiformes; family Thinocoridae; genus Thinocorus; species Thinocorus orbignyianus. The sequence goes on from VXBW01004813.1 coordinate 185,989, forward strand.
GCTGCCTTCCCCCATCTACACCAAATCCCCATCACGCTCTTTAGTTGCAAACACTCACCAAAGACACAAAACTTCAGCAGAAGCCAGAGTATTTACTGCTTCTGTCTCAGTGTCTGCAACAGCAAACATGTTCTGTTTGAACATGGTCTTGGATTCGGCTCGAATTAGAAATACACAGACCTCACGCCTGAAAGGTAAAGGAACCCAAAATCTCTGTCCAGTGACAGACTAACTTTACTTTTCTGAAAATTTGCATCAAGGTAGCCAAAACCTCATACTTCTGGCCAATAAATGACAGTCTGCATTTGAATTTGGAGGGAATAACATCCCTTTAAAAAAATGATCTCATGAAAAGGTTACAGGACCGTTAAGGGAGGCAAAATGAGAGGGTTATGATCTAAGAGCTCATTCCCTTTCGAGCATGGGAAATTTGGGCAGTAAGAGGACAGAATCCAGTCCTTCCCATGTACAGGAGGGTGATACGGAAGGTTTGAGAGGACCACGGGGAGACTCCCTGCCTCACAAGATTCTGAAGACAACAGAATCACAACAAAATGATGATGTTGCAACAAGAAGACAATGCTCCAAAAACCAAACTAGCTGCCACCTGCAACGGCCAGGCTGAAGCCATCCGTGCCCTGCGTCAAAGGGTCATGGCAATACCACAGCTCTCTGATACGTGAGACAGTTCAGATTTGAAGCTTTGTAACTGCCAACTCTGGGAATAAATGTACTTAAGTTTCAAGAAAATTGTTTTTGTGGCTACTACAGGTAAAAGCAAAGAACCAAACCCACTGATATTGGAACGCAAGTATTCTCCATGTTCCTACAGCTGGAAAACCCCCCCCTAGGTTTTCAGCATCCCTGGGATTTGAAAAGTGGCATTCATTAAATGTTAACTAAGGAATATTCAGAAAGATCACAAGCACATTTCAAGAAATTTTATATTTAATATTAAATACTATTTGATTTCCCTTGATGCATTAAGTCTATTTAGTGCTTATGGAAACTCTGGAGGAAGGATGTTAGACTGGTGGCTCCCGAAACTGCGGGAGCTCCCCAGAGCAGAGCCTGTGCTGCCTGATCTGCCCCCTTCCATCCTGCTTCAACCTCTTCAGCCAAATGTCCTTCTAGAAAGTTTCCTGGGTTTATTCCAATCCATTTCCTACACCTACATGAAATCAGCAGGGTCTAACCTGCACCTCTCCCCCTGCAGTGGTAGCTCAGGGCTCTGGCTCACCCAGCGTGGCTGTGGGTGAGAGTCAATGCCCCTCCAGTTCTTCAGCTACTTTTAATCACGATTCTGCTGATTATTCCTATTCTGAGCAATGCTTTGCAATCCTTACCAAACAGCACCTTATTTCACACTACAGCCATGTGCCAGACTCCTGATGTCTGACCCTGGTCCTAGCAGTCCAGTTTTGCTGAACTAATGAGTACATTCATTGTTGGAATCATTAATTACTATATTGAAAAATGCCAGGTCTGAGACAGACCTTAAGGAGAACCCATTTGCTAGATCCACCGCAGTGACAGTCAGTGATTTGACAGATCCTCATCTGCCTCTTCTGCCCCTGGCTGGAAAACCTCTGTGTGTTCCCCTGTGCCTCCCAACACCTCCCAACACCCCACATTGTGGGGGTGCAGCCGTATTGGGGCACTGCAAATGGACTCATGGACAACTAGAGACTGCCTTCTTGTGAAATACTGACCGCTGCAGAAATGAGAACTGGTTCCAGCTAAAATCTAAACCTATCCTATTTTCAGGCTACTACTCTACAAGTAACACCTAAATGATTTTAACAGCACTTTGCTGGTTTATATTGGCACACTTATATTGCTCCACAAGAGGAGGTTTCCAGGCGTTTTTACAGTTTCTCTCAGGGATTCTGCAGTGGCAGCAGCTTAGAAGAATTTGCCATATGTAAGTTTCCAAAGAACTGCTGGGAAATACAATTACAGAGGTATAAAAGAACTCTAGCTCTGTACCCATGTTTCAAAAGGGTTAATCTTGTGCTTGAGGAGTACATTATTTCTAAGTGTTATTTAAAACTATTTATATAATTTCAAAATGCATATTACTTTAGAGAGAGTCTTTCAATAATGATTCAGATCTACAGCTAGAGACAAGCATCAGAGCCAGCCACACTGATACTGAAGGAAAAACGTAGGACTATCAAATCTGTATAGTAGTTTAGATTTTAATTCTTAAAGTTTTGCACAGCACTTGTGCCCTCTTCTACAGGTTTTGTGAGTTATCTGTTTCAGTGAAGATTATGCCACCTGCAGAAACATCTCATTAAAAAATCCAGCTGAAGTCTTAAACAAAATAAATTCAAAAACAAAAAGAAGAGGAGGAAACAACCCGCCCTTTCTGGGCTGCTTTGTTTTCCAACAACAACAGAAACTCACACGGTAGTTCTGGGATGCCGCAGTAAGACAGGTCTACAATGAGACATCACTTACACTAGAACTCCACTAACAGAACTGAGGAATACTCATGGGCTGGGTGCAGTTTCACATGCCACAAATAGGAAATAAGATCAGAATCCGCACTGCCACAAGAGCTCCTTAAGGGAGAGGTGCTGGTTTCTCCCCTGCCCACACGGGCAGTTGTGGCTACATGATCTCTTCTCATCTTATTTTCTATTCCTAGTGTCGATTTTAATTTATTAAGTGCAAATAAGCCATGGGATCATCAACAACAACGACGACGAATCCAAAATATCAACAAGACCAAAAGAAACCACAAAGAAGAAATGTTAATGCTTCACAAGTCAGAGAGGGACAAAGCTTGATGAGCCAATTAAAGCAAGCTTTCAGTGAATATACAGTACCGTACGAGGGCACTAAGTCTCTGGTATCAATGTCTCCACATATCAACACCTGGCTTCCTAAATGAAGAGTAAAATTATAAAGCTTTCACTTCGATATTTATTCCCTCCCTTTGTCTATTTGCTGCAGCACCTGAGCGCTTACTTACTATGGTCTATATAGAACGTCCTGCCGTCCAAATGGATCCTCTCCTCCCAACCGGGCTGCAACCGGGAAACAAAAGGACAAGAGAGAAAAGGAGTGAAGTGTTTGACCTCTTGCAGTGAGCACAATCAACTGTGAATGGTCCCTCAGCCAGTCCCGGGCAGTGCCTCCTGTCTAAGCAACAAGCCTTGAAGATGAAGGCACGCTCCGTGTGCGGGCAGGAGTGTCACCCAGCTCCGGGAAAACGGGCAGGATTAAAGATTTGTTTCAGTGTCAGCTTTCCCAGCCTTGTCTCTGCCATCACGGATGCAGCTTTTTAAAACCAAAGCAAAGTTCTGCATTTGCCACGGCTGGAAGTCATTATACTTTGAGTTCATAAAAGGAATATGGAAGTGTCATTGAAAAAACCCCAAAGAAGCACAGAAAGATGTAATCATTTCAGAAATACCACGGGCTGACTTCAAAGAGCCTGACTGATTGACAGATCACACCAAAGCTTTTGCTGCTATATATACCCACAGCTTTTATGCCTTCAGAAAAGGGCTGGCAGCACTGTTTGTGTCCACAGACACCAAGTGTCTGCAGTAATAGATGGGATCCCAGAAGAGAGCAGGTACACATTAAAATGCAGAGAGCTTATCACTTACAGGAAGAGGGCCCAAATCATTAGGGTTCAAAGCCGCTTTTGATCTCAAATGCACTGGAAATTTCAGTCGTGGGTCCTCCTGTACCAGAAAGACAAAAACATAAGACATTCTATTGATAAAAAAGCAGCTAGTTACAGCCAAACACGACCCAATTCGGGACACTCTCACACTAAACCATCCAAGTCTCCACTGCACTGCGTGCCTCACGGAACCTGAAGCACAGCTCTTGCATGCAATCCCAATAAGCAGACAGAAAAAATAAAGACATAAAAAGCTGGCATTTAAAGCTGGCATCTGATCAGAGCCCATTCTCTAGAGCTTCTTACCCACGTGGTGGTTTTGGTGTTGTGATCGATGAAGAAGGGCCTGCCGTTGGGCGCGATGCGCATCTCCCAGCCCGGCGGAAGGAAGCTCTGTGCAACTTTGTGCTGGGGTTTGGGAGAGTTGTACGGGGAGGGCTGGGGGGACTGGGGGTTGGAGAGGGTGTCCTTCACCGCCCTGCGCACCGGGGAGTCCTTCATACCCTTAGGGAAAGGAGAGGTTTATCAAACCACACTCAGCAATGTAAAACGAATAGAACTTGGTGTCACAGCAAACGGTTTCATTCCACATACTAACTAATACTAGAATTAAGTGCTGGGACTGATTTCCTAGAACTTCCTGAACTTTTTCTGTGAAGGACACAGTGTTCTATCACTTCCCTCTGCAATGATAATGGCCAAAGGTTTCCCAGACTCAACTGTCTGTGTTATTTTCACTTATCGGCATCAAAATAGATGTTTCAACTTAAAAAAAAAATAAACATTCCTGTACTTGAAAGGAAACGCTGTATGTTTCAGACATCAACAGATTACGTTTTGGCTGTCCAAACCAAATAATCCTATAGAAAACACATCATTCAACCACCATGAAAGTCAAATACTACTATTGTATGATATACAGATCCAGGAGGAAAACTGCTAAGGAAAACAGGACTATACTTGGGCAAAAACAATCACAGGGATTGTGGCTGTGTTGCATAACCAAAAAGGAAATGAAAAGTTGTTTCCTGGTACCAGGATGTTTCCTGGTACCAGTTCCTCACCTCCAGTGGAGCAGACAAAGTGACGGTGGGAGAACTGAGACTTCGAGGCCGTCTGATCTGGGGCTCACTCAGGTGGTTGCTGCTGCTGCCTGCAGACCCGATCATCCCGTCCTCCGCAAGCTAGGGCAGAGGCAGAGGCAGAGCCAGGTGAGCAAGGTGGCAGGACCACAGCTCACCCCGAGCCAGCAGGCTCACAAACTGATGTAGTTATTTATCACTGTTAGAAAATACACGTTCTTTAGGTCCACTGGAAGGGCAGAAAATGGATGGTGCTGCTAACAGATTAACACACGTTTCAAATTCAGTCCTAAGATCATGAGTTCATGCGTACCCCACCGCGAATTCCTTCCCCTGCAGCAACCAGCTTCATCTCTGCCTTAACACCGTCAGAAGTACTAACAAACAATCCAAATCACTGACATCTGTTATGATTATGAGTCGTCAGGCTTTCTTTTTTGGATTTCAGAGTTCTGCAGAACCTCTTCAGCTGGAGCCACGCTCAGCAGATGCCAAGTGTTTGCTGTCTCAGTGAGGCCCCGCCAGGGATGCTCCTACCTGCATGATGGGCCGTGTCCAGGTGGTGGTTCGGTTGTTGTGATTGACGTAGTAAGTGCGGCCCTTGGCGTCCTTCCTCTCCTCCCAGCCCGAGGGCAGGCCCGGGGTGGTGTGCACATAGGCCACCGACGGCTGTTCAAGCAAGAAGTTCCCGTGTTGGTATTTTATAACTCATAAAAACATTGGGTCATAACTCTATGAAAAAAATATTCTCAAAAACCCATACAGAACAATACGGTTTTTGGTTTCCTTTAGTATCAGCTCTTCCTCATGCACCTCTGAGTCAAACAATTTTTTCTCACAATGGATCTTTGGATTCACTTTTGCAGAGATTGAAGTATCTTGTTCAGAAAACTGCTCAGCTTACATGCCCTCAAACTTTTTAATTTGTAGATTACACACAATGACCAAAAGAGACTTTGTGGTTTAACTTTTTTTTGCCTTAAAAAGGTGGATTTTTTCCCCCTTTATTTGTCCAGATCAATAAAACTGAAGTAACCATGCAGTCAAGCTCTGTTCTTTACTATCACAGGGTGCCTTCAATCAGTAGCAAGAAAAGGTTTAAAACCTGAACTTTGACCATTTTCTCAGTTACAAACGTTGCATTCAGTGTGAGGGGTCCCGAGGACACAAGATACCCCCCAAATCAGAGCTCCAATTTTAGGATGAAAAGATTTTTTGACTCGAGTTGCACGAGAAAGACACTGTTCTAATGAAAACACCCAGACAACGACAGTGGTGTCAAACTAACTGCCACTGAACAGCTTTGCCACTTCCCAGCACAGCCAGGACAGCACTGTGTGCTGCTGACGCTGCCTGCTGCACTTCCTGGGAGGAAAAGACTCAGTGCTTAAACCAGCTGGACGTTATTCTTGGGGACAAAAAAGCACTGGAGCATGAACGGCAGGGCCTCCTGGAGAAACAGAGCCTGGAGAGAACTGTTAACGCTGAGCCTGTCTGCCTCTGAGTCTGTATTTTGGAAGGGGAGGATGCCCAGGGAGCTTTCAGGCACTTCCCAGCCGGGGACTCGCTTGCTCTGAAGGCACTCCTTGCTTGTGTACATGCTTGAGGCCAGGTCTGCTGCCTGCCAGCGAGGCCAACGAGAGAGCAGAGGGAAAGCAGATGAGGACATGAAGTAATCCCCACTGAAACGATCTCGGAGCCTCGGACTGCTTTCTCCCTGAGCCAGGCAGGTGCTGGGAGGCCTGTGATATTTTCCTGCTGGCCTCGGTTCACCGGGCTGGCAGGCAATGAGAGGAAGACAACCCTTTCCAAGACTGTTTAATGGTTTCCAAACTGTTAATCGGTGGTAAATGAGGCCCCTGTCTGAAAACAGTCAGCAATGTTTTAGTTAAAAATTAGATAGTTTCGGTATCTGATCTTCTGGGAGAAATTGAGTGGGCTGGCAGTGATTCACAGGTTCTCTGGACCAACGGATGGCTGCCACACACTCTTCCCTGTTTGCTTGCTTCAGGTTATTAATATTGCCTACAGCGCAGAGTCAGCTCTAGGTGTGCTTAGTTCAGAGATTTTATATTGAAACCTGTATCATTCAGCTGTAATAATACACAATCTACTGGCTCGCTCTCGGGTGGCCCGCTGCAAACCATCACCCTCGGCTGTGAGGCTGCAGAACGCCCAGAAGATGCTCCAGTTACCCCACCCGAGCCAGCACTTGAGTGACACTGCAGTGCTTTGAGAAATCTTGACAAAAGTTGAAACACCACCAAATATAACCCTTCAGTGGCTGTATTTCATTCAACACTGCTGCTTTGTGAAAAAACAGAAGTTCCTTTCTGTGCAAGACTTAAATCTACCAATGTTTTATTTACAGATAGTGCTGGATAAAGAGGATTATTACCGTTGGTTCCTCACCACCTGTGACAGTTGAAGAACGAGCTCTCCTAGACGGACCACTCTGCTGTTAAAGGATAATTAATGTTACAGATAAATACATTGAGTGATGAAGGTCACATCTTTAGGAGTAAGGAATCACAGACACTCAAATCTACTGAAAGAGAGCAATTTGAGGGAAATAATGTTTAAGGTAATAGCAAAAAGTGAGTCATCAATCACTGATAACCAAGTCAGACTCTCACACAAAATTCACCACGGGAACCAATCGTAAAAGTTCTTGTATCCAATTCTGTAAGCTCAGTATAGCTAACGATCATAATACTAAGAATGTTTATTCTGAATGTAACATTATTTCCCCCACCCAAAACACATTTTTCATGTTCTGCCCATAAACAGGGTATTTCAAACCCAAATGGAGACATTCTGGTCATCAGTGAGTGCACAGAAGAAGCCAGATGGACAAGCTGGAACTGAGCCTGAATTTTCAGTAAGGATTAACAGAGTCAGGAAGAGCACTGTGGTTAGAAAGAAGGTATGTATTTAGTTGCTAGAAGACAAATTATGATTAGCTGAGTAAGGCTTAAACATGGTTAAGACCCAGTGACGTCCTTGTTTTAGAGCTGGCTTGAGCATCTGTTAAGGAAAGGAATGTTCCACAGTTATGGTGTGAAAGACAAGTCCCCAGTCCCAATCTGATCTTAAAAAATCCCCAAATCCATGAAGTGATATTAAAGAAGGAAGCAGAACACCTCTGGAACAGCCTGCATTAGAGAGCAGACAGTGAAAGCGCAGCTGCACTGGAAACCCCTGTGCACCCAGAACAGAAAGCAAAGAGACAGAGAGTGCTGAGAAGCAGGTGTGAAGAGCAGCTGTTCCACACGTCTGCAAGCAGCACGTGCAGACACACTCAGCAACTGCCAGAGTAGCTGAAAAAAAGAAACAAGGAGCAAACACTACAGGTATTGCAAACATTACCCCCACAGCAACAGGAAGAACTGGCAAAGACACCGCCTCGGGTAACAACTTACTGATACACTCCAGTTACTCAGCATCTCCATAAAGACACACAAATTGGCTAGCTCTGAATTCACATGTAAAACATTTCCAATAAAACAATTACCCTCAATGTCCTCATTGGAGCTGCTGACCATTAACCTGGTATCAGTGCCTGTCTGGGCCAGTCCCAGGCCCACCCCGGGTACTGATCTATAGCGGCTGCCAGTGACTAAGGACAGACACTGAGCAGAAGCAGAGAACGTTTAAACAAAAAGAAACAGAAGTTAGCTTGGATTTACCAAGGACAACTGAGACTGCTCAGCAACTGCGTCTGTTACGCTGCAAGATCTCAGTCTTGAGGAAGGATCTCTTTGCTGGAACAAAAAGAGAAAAAGACGTCTTTAAGTTAAGGTGTCTTAAAACATGGGGGTTTATTCAGTAATTTTACTTTTCTGTCACTTAATTCAATCCCCTAAGAAGTAGTATTTATGTTGCCATGTCTTGAGTTTTACTATTTCTACAGGAACATGGCAAGCAATGAAAAAATGACTTTCTAAGTGTAAGAGATGAGAAATCTTAGCTTAAAAGCAGGTCAATTTGTCCAGTAAGAAACAATTTTTAGAGGGACAGCAAAATTTCGGGCAATTAAGCTAAGAATATTGTTCCTTAGACAAAACTTAAGCAGATGACACTTCTCTTAAAACCAGACACTGCAATGGAAACTGTAGCTGCTTATCAGCTCTCTGGGGAGTGAATGCTCCACCTTGGTGAATATTCTTTATATTCAAGATGGAACTAATGTACAGTTTGTTACTTTCATGAGAAACCTCACATAATGAAGAAAAATAAAACCACTGGAGTCATGAGAGCTGGCACCAAAGCAAGGCATGAACAGAGCATTCCCGTTGGCTCATCCAGGCCCAGAGCCTGAGCACTCCAGGGCTGAGCATCCATAAAATACAGCATTCACACAGCACCCAATAAAATCAATCAGCATCTAGAGAGCATTTCACTCCACATGCGTTCTCTCACACAGATTTTCTGTGTGGTTTGACTGAGGATCTAAGGATCTAATGGTTCTGTATTTCCCATGTACAGAAACAAGCCACGGGTAATTCTTAAACTTACTCTTTTGCACAGCTGATACCTCATCGTTATTCAAGAGTAACGAGCGCTACCCTTGCCGGTCCCAGCAAGTCTCCGACAGCAACTCCACTGCCTGGCTTTTGTGGCACTTCCAGGGTCCCCACATCCCCTCGCCGTGTGACGTGCAGCAACACAGCTTTGTAATGCCTTGGCAAGTGTGGTCTGAGCACCATTAGACTTTGCTAATTAACCTCTAGAGAACATTCAAACCATTATGCAACACTTTTTGCACAAGGTCTTTGGGAAAAACTTGCACCTAGTCAAGATTCTATTTAATCACACCGAAAGTAAATGGGATTTCTTATCTCCTGAATTGGAAAGGGATCTTGATGGCAAATACCAAGAATAAAAGAGTGAATAAATCTCAGCATCGTGTTCTAATACTTAATATTGTTTTCTGAATAAAGAGACATAGGAGACATTTCCCTTCTTGCAAAGCTATTATCCTCATTTTTTGTGGTATCCTGAGTCTGACGAACTGACAAACGGGTAAGTAAACCCACACAGAAGGAAATGTTAAATCCAAACTGGTCAAGACAGGCTGTTCTGTGGTGAAATCCTGATGCACCTTCTGGAAGATAATTTAACTGTACGCTCAGGTTTTCTGAGACCAGCAATTACCACTCAGCCGTGTAAACAACTGCCACTGGGGCAAACTACCAGAAGCTGACAGCCAGAGAGGTGTGACGTACAATCAAAGAAGCGAGCTGCTCCCCATTGGAATCAGGAGTGACCTGCAGCCTCCTGCTGAGCTCCTCAGACAGCTCCTGGGGACTGGTGCGGGACACCGGCGACGCGGGGGGCGGTGGCAGCGACAAGCTTAAGGAATCTCCACTGGCACTTGCCTCCTCTGAAATGGTTTCCCAAGGCTAACAAAAAAGAAGAAACTTTGGTAAGGATTTGTAAAGCAAATAGGATCTTCTTTACCTTTGCCTCCTGTGTGACAAACACAGAAGCGATCATCAGCCTTAATATTTACGGGAACAAACCAGCTCCCAGGACGCACAAACAAACATTCCATGGTGTGAAGGAGTCACAGGGAAAAATGATTTTCCTGTTGACTTCAAAACAGTCTTCAAGTTGATGATGACACAACGCTTTATTATTCAACACAAGGAATATAACTACTTCTACACTCTTACTAAAATCTTGTAAGAAACAACTGTTAATTTTAATTTAGAACAAAATGCACACTAGAAAGGACTAATTAGTATCTGTAAATCAAATATTAACAGGTGAACAGTGTAACAACAGCTTCAGCAATCTACCTGTTGCTCTGAAGAACATTCTGTGAACGAAAATTTTGTCTGTGACTCACCTAGTAAAATATTTCTTAAAGTGGCATGGGATTAGAGTTTTGCACCAACGCTCAATTAGGCCTACAAACACCTACCATATTTCATTTATTTAGTCTGGCTATAAATTAAACAAACACTGGCCCTGATTAATAAGAGCTCAGAATTCTAACTCGACCCAAGTATTTGGTGAAAAAAAGCCAAAACTTTCTCTTTCCTCTAAATCAAAACACTAAAGAAAACGTCAAGTCCATACACAGCAGTTTCCTTTCTTTGTACAGCTTAGGCTGCTGTTACTCAAAGCAGAAACACATCAACTTGAAGTTTAGTCACCCTGTTAAAGCCAAGGCCTTGCGTACCTCCGGAATGTCTCCACTCTCCATAGGCTCCGGTTCCAAATCCTCACTGATGTGTCTCCGGGATCGGAACCGCCTGTGGGCTGCTTCCTGGTTTATTTGCCTGATATTGTTGTCTGACTCGGAGCTCACATCACTGGATAACGGGGAAGGGAAAGCACGGGAAGGAGAGAATGAGAAAAGAAAGAACGTTAAACCAAAGCATTCCAAACTACCTCTGGATAATGAGAGCAGCTGATGAGATGTACTTGACAAAATACACATTGCTTAGTAATTAGCTCAATTAGTTCAATAGTAAATAGTTCAAAATATACAGAACAGAACTGAATTCAACGCTGAGATAAACACATCAGACAAGAAGAACAAACAGTGCCTTAAACAAGGACAACACACATTTGCATAATTTAGCTATGACTGTGAATATTCAATAAAGAGTAACCACTACTGCTGTAAAAAGCAACAGTGCAAGCACAGTCACTACACAAAACCAATGCCAGATGTTTACCTAACACAGGATTTCAGTGTAACCCTTAGCTTTGTCCCAGCGTACCTGTCTGCGTGTCACTTCCTGGGGGTGGGCAAGTCTGGTTCATTCTTAAAAACCCAAGATGCTTCCTTTTAACTAAAGATACTCAGATTTTGGTTCTCAGTTTACTAGTGCAGCTGTGAATTTTTTTCCATAAATAAAGCATGGTTTTGGATAGGTAGCACAGCACCAAAATCATGATTAATCTGCTACTAGGAAGAAGAGCGTGTGTTTACGATGGCTTCGTAACAGTCTTGCCTAAGACTTTTTCCAGCCTTGAAGTTGGAAATTCAGAATGGTTATATGTTTGCTGGCAAAAGTCACCACCTTTGTTGCTAATTCCGGTGCACTCACATTAAGCTCGGGCGGTGCCACTGAGTTGTCCTGTTGTTGTGGTTGACGTAGTAAGTCCGCCCCAGGTTGTCCACCTTTTCTTCCCACCCAGGAGGCAGCGGAGGAGGCGGTAACTCCTCCTGACGCTGAGATGCGGGGTCGTTGGAATCAACCACATCCCATCCATGCTTAGGAATGAAGGGGAAAAAAACAAGTTAAAAATTTGGAATCTCAACCAAAGAGAACTTGTTTCCTTGCTGCTTACACTAGTGCACAGGCTTCCTGAATTCTTCTACTTGGCTTGGCTGCCACCTAGACCTGCTCACAAACCGAGTCAGACAGACTTTACAATTCACTGTGGCAGCTGAAATACTTAGAAATACTTGAAAAGGTTGAGAAAGCACTGTGTTACACTAAAGAAACCAAACGGGGGGCAGGGAGAGGAGTAAGCTGCCACTAGTGCTGCTACCAGGGCTTTGTCTTTCAAAGGGACAACTTCTTCTGGAACGTTATCTCAATCTCTAATAACTTCATGCTTCTACAAGCATTAAACCTTACCTCAGAATCATCCCTTTGATCGCTGTTGTCTTCCTCTTGGCCACCATTTTTAGGCATATAAGCCATCTTCAGCCTCAAGAAACCCTTTACACGAGATTTGTGGCTACAAGACAAGGAGATATATTTCAGTCAACAACACTTTAACACCTTGAAGTAAGAAATGCTTTAAAATACAAAGTCCTCCTGCTCACCTTCTTGGTCTGAGAAGGAAATCCTTAAATGTGTACGGCCTTTCCATGGTTGGGTCTTCGGTCTAGAAGGATTTAAGAAAAGGACAAATTAAAGGACTTGCCCACAAGTAGAGACACATAAAGAGCACTCACATCACAGAGGTGGAAGAAACGCTAGGGTAGGTGTTTAAATTCTGAAGTTCTAGCAGATGGAGCTCTGCCGGTGGGCACCCAGCGGCTGCTGCCCACAGTTGCAGAAGCAGCCCACAAGATGTCACTGCAAATACCAGCGACGGGCTGAGCCCAGTCGTTTCTGACTGTGTGGAACACTCACACCTCAGAAAAAGGTGGAAAAGACCAAAGAAACAAATCTCAACCTTTTCCAGTCACCCAACAGCAGTGTCGGAAAAGGCTGCATTCGTTTCAAACCGGTATTTCTTCTGCACGTTAGATGAAATAAAACTCCTCAGCTGGCTTGCATTTTTATTTCAAAGCATCTGAGACTTTAAAAAATAACGAGGCCTTTGAAATCATGAATGATGTACATAAGTAATATTATCAGGCCAACAGATTATATCTCCTGATTTCCACATAATTTTAAGTTTCACAAAGCCTTAGATCTTGAAAACTTTCTAGTGACTAATCTATTTGAGAACTTCAGCTTTCTTATTTGGTGAGTTGCATTCCTCAATGCCAGTTAAGTAGCTGGTGAAGGAAATCTTGGTTTTTCTACACAGAATCATAGAATGGTCAGAGTTGGAAGGGACCTTCAAGATCATCAAGTTCCAACCCCCCTGCCATGGGCAGGGACACCTCTCACCAGAGCAGATTGCTCCAAGCCCCATCCAGCCTGGCCTTCAACACTTCCAGGGATGATACATCCAGTAGAAGACTTTAAAACAATGTGAAGTTTAGCATTCCACTCAAATAGGAGCTAGGAAGAGCTATGAACTCTCCTGTTCCACCTAGTTCCCCAGTGAGGTTTGTTCTCTTCCTACAGAATACGGAAGGAGCATGTGCAGCTTAACTTGAGGGCTTCTCCTACGGTTCTGTACAGACTATTTAGGACACATCAAAATGGAAATATGCACACAAGTAGGGATAAAATAATGCTGCACAATACAGCTCATACGAGAATGGAATGATTGTTCCATCATATTTTTCAATTTTTACAGTTTCTTCTATTTTCTTACTTTTTTTATAGCTTCCCCAGTAACAGCGGTATGGCTCATGATTAACTGTAACAGGCAGATCTAAATAAGCATCACTGGGAAAGTCATTATAAAGCCATTTTCCTCCCACCACAAGATCCATCAAGAGCAAGAAGTCAGATTCAGGCACACGCAGCAGCAGTCGTGCTAAAATCCACATCTCATTTTGGTGGAAACTTCCCCCACTCCCTTGCTCACCCGTTCAAATGCAAAACCCCCTCCCAGCAGATGGAAGCACGATTAACATGGACATCATTTTAAAGATATTAGCTGCATCCAGACGATGTTAGTCATCCAAAACATCATATAATATCAGAAAACACTTCTGCCAAACATCAAACAATTAATAGGCCAAAAGTCCTGGTAAGGTGAGAAACAACTGGTCTACTGGCCACACGTCATTCAGAACTGACTCAGACCAGCTGGGGCTTTTCGGACAGGATGGGGCTGAGCAGTGAATCTTGGATGATGAGGAACAGGTCCATAACATTTTTCTTTAGGCCTCTAAGGCAACGCTGGGAATGCTCGCTTTAAGAAAACCTAACTAGAGCACTCGTGGAAATAAATTCTACCCAACATCAGGGCTTCCACACCCGGCACACCGAGACTTACCGGAAGGTGACTGAGCGGCACATCCACTTGACCCAGGAAATCGTCTCTGGTCTGTCACAGAAAAGCAAAAAATGATAAACATCAATCCAGTCTCATGGAGCAAACCCAAAAGTTTTCTCTGACAACCTATGCATAAAGTGCAAAGTAATAATCTACTCTACATTAAAAAGCAGAGCGGGCTTACTGTTCACCATGTCGCTGAAATGATGGTGACAAACCTTGGTGACCGGTTTCTTTTCTATTTTGAATTATTTAAGGCAAACCTCCCGTGCACATCTGCCAGGGAAGGGAGGGGAACCCAAATGGTGAAGCTAGAGCTGCAGGAATTGCAAACGTTTTTCCTCCAATAAAACATTATGTTATCACTTGACCAAACAGAAATGAAAGCATTACTGCCCAGAGGTGCTGTGGCCGCGCTGAACGCCGGCTCCACAGCCAGTCTCATCTGCCCAGAGGTTAGGGTCACAGTCTGCTCAGTTACAGCAGCAGTTCACACTGCTGGTGGCTCACATCAAGATTCTTCCATCCTGTGATGAAAGCCATTAAAAACCCTGCTTTCATTAAAAGCCCCAACAACCCAGAAGCTCCACAACTTATCAGAAGATTAGGGAATATTCTCCTACAGACTTATAAAAGCCTATTTAATTGAATACAATTATATAATGTTTCCACAAATTCAAGATAACTCCCTTTAAAATTAATTTCAAGCCAGACTTGAACCATCCATTGACAATCTTACGCTCATCAATCATTTTAATACATTACCTACACAGGATGAATTCTAGCCTTTTGGTCTAGATTGGCAGTGTTCTGTTCAACAGTCAAAGGAGGGCAATTTTGGCAACAGATGAGGTATGAAGTCGTTAAGCAGCTTGTGTGCGCTTGCTTTGGGAGCTGCTCACTGTGCTGGATGGATGCTCAGTATTCATTAGAAAGATAAGAATTTCAAAAAACCCCCAAAGGCCAAGCATACCGCCTGCTTCAAAAATCAACTGTCAGGGAAAACAATTTCTCCCAGATACTGTTTCTGATACCAGATATCAGCCCCAGCGATTCCCAAATAACCTGCTGCTTATTTATACCCACGCTATGCACACAATTCCAGGAAGTGCATACTGCCGTTCCAAAGCCAAGTTTACATATTTCCCATAGCAAAGCATTAAGTTTAATATGAAAATTCATATTTTATATGATAACATCACGAGAATCCTGTTTCTACTATGATGATAGCATGAAGTCCCGTGACGGCCGGAGCACAGACACCCACTGCTATGCTGTATGCCCAGGGAACAACACAAAGAGAATATCTGCACAAAGAAGCTTCAGTTTTTTCCAAATTTAAGTAAAAATAGCTAATGCATTTTTCATGACAGAATTACGACTATTAATCCTCTCGCTTTGAACTACCGGAGCACCCTGGTAGCATCATTCAATAGATACGTCTTAGAGGAATTGCAAAGCAAAAAAACCCCAGTACAGAGAAAAATCCTATCGAGGAACCCCACGTGTGTACACAAACACACACTCCTAATCCACGAGTTCTCCTCCCAGGCAAATTTAATGCTGCAGTTGAGTGGTCACACCAGTGAAATCCTGTGCGGTATCCTCTGCCCCTCTGATGTGCTTCCATCACCCATAAACACTGAATTCATGTCAGTGCCATGAATCCAGAAAGTCACCAAGGAGTTCTGACTGAAAGCTCTTGTTTGTGTGTCAACGTGCTGTCAGTCACCCTGGCCTGGGAACCAGCAACACCCGCCAGCCACCGGAGTGATGTCGCATCGTCTGCGGGTGAAGCTGAAGTAGGGGGCAGAGAGACAGGGGGATGCAAAAAGGAAAAGAAATCAGAGACAACCTGTATCGCTGACACGGAGGAGAGTCCTGCTCAGCTGTGCTGATCAACAATCCCACAGAGGTTTGCAGAGATGTTTTGGTTCCCTGGCCAAATACCAGATTGGGTAATAACACTCCACCCACCTCCCATTCCCTTGGCATTTTCAGTTGATCAGGATGTTCCCAGCTTCCTGACCTAAAACCTGCTGTGTACTATTTCTGAGCACTGTTTAAACAGATGCCACGCTCCAGCCCAGACACTGCCCGATTTCAGAACGCGGCGACACAACCCTTGGAGGTGATGAGAAAACACTTCTGGGATCCCCCTCTCCCAGCAGTGCTCCATGGCAAACCGACGGTGTGAGGAGAGACTGCGGAACCACCCTTCTGCACCAACACCAACTGGGTTGTACTGGAGGCGGGCGACTGCAAGGCCTTCAAGCTGCAAACACAGCTAGACAATAAAAAAATACAAGATGTTTGGTATTATAAACTCAGTCCTCACATCCCGTGGGTGCCTGTTCAGCTCCTCCTCTTCCTCCCATGCCCAGCAGCAGGAGGTGCTGGCTGGGGGACAGAGACAGTCCCAGAGCGAGTGTAGCCACGTGTCACCCAACCGAACCCGGCCGAGGGGCTGTTATCACCGTGGGACAGTTTTAGTTGCAAAGAACGATCAGTATGTCAGCAAAAATCAGCCCCTTGAGGTGCAGAAGGACACAGGGCTTTGGTTCAGCCCAGCTTCAAGCTGCTGTTTTCACTGGGAGAAACTGGGAAAAGAAACCAACCTGGCAAAGAAAACGTGAGCCTGCACAGAGGCCATGGCCACCGCCGAGCAAACCCCAAATTCCTGCTGCCTCTAGGGAACACCACACAGTCACACATCTCCCCTCCACAGAGGCAGCTCTTTCCCCCTGAATCAGCAAACACAGACGCAGGCGTAGGAAGCCCTTGTGGCATTAAAAATATTTTCAAAGTATCACAAGAAAAATCAATCCTTTTGCTCTCAACAGGTGAATGTTTTTAAAGAAAACAATAACAAACTAAGGCACACACATTCCCTTCTCCCCACGAACACAATCAGATCTCCAGTTTCGTCTGTGTCGGCTCCCAAAGGTTTAGAATTACCTGCCTGAATGGGGGAAATGGGCCATTTTACTTCTACTGAAGGCTTTAAAAATGAAAGGGACCCCCAAACCAAAAGAGGATTTGTCTTCATTTTTTTTTTTTGCAAACTAGCAACAAACCATGATTTTATTAACAGAAACAAAGCACATTGAATTGCTTTGTTTGGATGCTTTCTATTAGCCCTGACAGATGTCTTTCCGCACCTCAGGCACATCAACTCCCTGATCTCATTTGCATCCATAAAGCCAGGATGATAACTGTACAACAGAACCTTAAACTCTGGGGTCAGTTATGGAGGAAGCCTCGTTCACCAGTCTAATTAGCTAATTTGTCTACCTGCTTATGGTCTCTCCTCCCTTCCACAACCATAACAAAATAGCCTCAAATAGAAAAGTTAGTACCACTGGAGTTAATTATTGGCATTGTCTATTTAAAAGCTGGTACTTTCAGAAGTATTCCAGCTGCTGACAAAACAGAGAAATATCCGGACCCCTACACTCAGCGTTCTTAAAAGCACGGCCAGGATGGAGCAGCAGCCCCCCCAGCCTCCCGAACCGCTTTCCTACTTGGAAAGGATTGTGCTGGGAAATGTTTTTCTCATTACCAGCGCTGCCTTCCCAGGGAGCTGTTTCAGCTGCAGAGCACAGACACCCGTCCTGCTTCCAGCCTGCCCAGCACCCACAGCCCTCAGCGACACCCGTCCTGCTTCCAGCCTGCCCAGCACCCACAGCCCTCAGCGACACCCATCCTGCTTCCAGCCTGCCCAGCACCCACAGCCCTCAGCGACACCCGTCCTGCTTCCAGCCTGCCCAGCACCCCCCGACCNGCCCTCAGCGACACCCGTCCTGCTTCCAGCCTGCCCAGCACCCACAGCCCTCAGCGACACCCTCCCCACATCCCCCAGGCCTGGTACCTCCCCAGCTCCCAAAAAGGGTGCCACCAGCCCAGCGCCAGGCGGGTGCCCCAACCAGAGCCTTTGGCACAGGGCAGCTCAAGTTTGGTGATGTTACCTTCATCCTAAATTTCTGATTTCTCTTTTAAATGCCTGACCCGACCTGTTGCTCATGCCAAAGGTCTTTTCCTGACCGGTAGCGGGTGCCTCAACAGCACAGATGATTTACCGAGTGGCTTCTCTCAGGTTCTTTAGCTCTGTGTGCATCTTCCTTTTTTCAACCAACATATCTGAACACTGGGGTTTTTTCCCATTTTTCCCCCCCCACTATTTCTTTTTGTGACACGAAACATTCAAGATTTTAATGAAAACCAAAGATGTTTCAGTAATTCTTTCTAGAGAGCAAAATATTTTCGAAAAAATATTTTATGCTGCAAACTTGTTTCTTGTTGAATCTGTAATATTATTTTTTTTGGACTTGGTATTTCCTATTCTTAATTCAGTGTTACAAATAGCTCTGCTGACAGAGGCTCTACATGAAATTTTAAAATAAGCAGAGCAATTTCGTACCCAAAAGCAGCAATCTGAAGCGATTCAGTGCTTGTGGTAACTGTAAGGCATATAATTTAACCACAGAACAAACCAGAGTGAGTTCTGGTGGCAGGGGCTTTCCCCACTCCGAACCTCTGCTCCCTGCTTGCTTGTGACCAAGGATCTTTGATGAGACCAGAGCATGTGCCGTGCAGAGAGAGGCCTTTCCCGAATCCACCCAGGAATAAAAGACAACGTGTTTGAGTTGCAATTTCAGAGACAAGGCAGGAGTGCTCCAAAATTGTCCCAGCTGAGTGAAAGTCTATTTCCTAGCAAGCACGGAGAGCGGAGGCAATGAGAGCCTTACTGAAACGGGCTAAGCAAGCTGCAGCACACAAGCAGAAACTATTTAAATTCGAAAATATTTCTCTTGTGTTGCCACTGCCTATTTAAACGTACTGAAAACCACTGGGCACCTGTGCCAAGATCTGATGCATTCCTGAAACGTGACTAACATCCAAAAAAACCTCTGGACAATGCCAGGGAGAAGACAGCGAGTTAAAGATTTATTCCATTCATTATAATAAAATGGCTTCCTATTTAGATCCCTCTTATAATTAAAAGTATGACACACAGGGAAGAGGTTTCTATTTCCTGGCTCTGCCCCGGGTGGCAGTTATGAAGGGCTGTATCTGTGACGTGCCCAGGGTGAATACCTGCTATTCTTAGAGGGCCTGCCTCTGAAAAGATGAGAATCCGCTTTCCTTCCCACACTGGGGGATGAAGGAAAGGAGAAGCCTCGGCAGGAGGAGGGAGGTGGTGCCTGAGAGATCCTGAAACCGGGCCTGGGTGTGGAAAACAGGACCAGAATCCATGTGCGACAGGTAGAAAGTCTCCAGAGGTCCCTTCCATCCCCATATCATTCCGGGATTCTGGAACTCTTCAAGAACAAACAGCGAGGCACGGTGAGAAGATGAGGCTGGCACAGAGTACAGATTCACAATGGGATCATCAAGTAAGCACCACTACGTTCCAAAATATTCAAAACATTGTGCACGAGCTGATTTCACTTGCATCCCAAGAGCTGAAATCATGCTGGTGACAAACTCAAACGGACAAGCGAGGCCATAAGCTTATGGGTTCTCATTAAAATGAGGATGGGAAATCCCCCACACATCCCCCCGAGCTCTCCAATCCCTAGCAGTCACTGCTGAAAGAGCACTGGGGGAACAGTTTGCTGCACTCGGGGGAGCAGCACGGAACTGGGGAAACCTCTGACTTGTGCAGACCAGTTCATCTATTCAGAATCACCAGACTGCAGGCAAAAGCTGGTTTGCAAAATGGTGTAACGAGCCAATCTCACCCCGTGTACTTCACACTCCTCACATTTAGGGAGAGGGCAGCACTGGGAGAGCAGTTTTCTGAAGAATTCTTGCCAAAACCCTTTTTTCTTGACAGGGTTACAGGAAGTAACTCCAAGTTAGACAAGTTATCTCCCAATTTCAGTGACATCAGGAGGACATGATGCTATAACCCACTCCGTTCAAGTCAAATCTCTCTGATTTCCCTGGCATCAAGTCCTGCGGAGCCCTGGCCAGCGCGGCCCAGCAGCACATCCCCATGGCAGAGGTTGCCAGCAGCCTGTGGGCAGCGAGAGGTGAGCCCTCCCCCTGCTCCCACGCCTCCAGTCTTCCTTACCTGAGCCCCAGGCAGAAAAGGATGGAAGAAAGTGCCATTGGCTCTTGGTGTCGGGTTTGGACAAGGTTGCTCTTCAGAACTTCAGGAGTCACATCCACAGAGCCCACGCAGTGCCCCAGCAAGGGGCACAGAACACAAGCACACCCCTACTCACTAGGGAGTCGCTATCCCACATATCTAACAGCATAAACTTCAGACACATTCTGGATTTTTACGTATAAGGTACAGAATTTAGAAAACAAGGACATTCAAAGTTGCAAACCCTTCGATGAGGAGCTAAGACGGTAGCCAGAGAGCAGAACAAAGGCAGGTTTACAACAGGGTGATTGTTCCAAGGAGGAGAGGCTGGTGGCTCTCCAAAGCACCAACAGCTGCACTTTTACTACTTGGAGCTTTCACAGAGGCTCCAAAATTCTTCATTTGCTCAGACTCATGCTTAGCATTGCTTCTTGCTCGGGAGAGGGCAGGCCCTGGGGGATGCAGAGAGCCTGAAATCCCAGTCACTGCACTTCTCAGCTTGGGGCTCAGTTACCTGTCATGAATGCAGCACCTCATACTCCCAACATGCTTGTCGTCTTCCCCAAGAAACACCCTATTTTGGTGAAACTCACTGCCTGGGCATCAGCAACCACCTATTCTGCTGCCTTTCCCAAGGACTCCCTCTGAAACACCGGTAATGCACAGAAGTGTAGCTGGGAACTACTGCTGCTGACATGGTAAGCAGGTGAGGGAGGCTTGGGAAACTCTGTCCAATATTAAGGAGACTAAAAAGCATATAATTAGCTGGCAAATTGTTCATTAATGTTGCCTTGTGTGGCAGATGCTATGAACCATTCAAATCACACTGAGCTTTTACTGTCTCTTCTTACCATTTCTTCTTTTCTCCTCTTGGCTTGCCCTACCTTTCTCTTTTGCTCACAGAGATGCCTGCTTTTTCTGCCTTTCCTCAGCAACAGCAGCTCAGCCTTTTATTCAGTTTTGGATCACACTATACATCTGTCATGACCAATTTTTCTATATATGTGCTTTCTTGGCAGAGAGCAATTAAGAAATATAGCCCTCAGAAAAGCCAGGTGCTGCAACAGTCAAAATGCTCCAGTGCTGGGGGGTTATATTCACCCTAAAACCACTCCAGCAACCGAGATTCGGAAGAGGTGAGAGCTCAAGGTGCAGAACATGTGCAGGTCTTGCAATGCCATAATAAAACCAGTTACAAATTCATATCACCTGCTCTAAAACTTCTAACTTCTGCCTTCTGCTGCCGCTTGGAGGAGAGAGCTGAGAAGCACGAGCGCAACCTTTTCTGTCTTGATCATACACTAAGATTTGGCAGGGGAAAATCACAGCCAGGTTTAGAGCCTGGTGGAATTCATTTGAAAAATGCCAGGACTGTGACCTGGATAGGAATTGAACATGGACAAAACTGAGCTAATCCACAAGTCATCATTTCTTTCTCTTGCAATCAGTCAAAAGTGGAATTGCAATTTTAATAAAGAGCTCAAAAAGTAGAGGGATTAGAGACACATCACTTCTGTAATGCATACACATTCTGCATGCACAGCATCGCAGAATCCCCCAGGGTGGGAAGGATCAACCTTTAACCGGGCCCTGCCAAACCCTCCGCACGTAAACAGGTAAATCAGTGTACTCTGGAACTTTCCAAACTACTCATTCTTCACTCTGCAGCCCTTCTTCTGCAATTCTGGCCAAATTCCTGGCTTTCTCCACATAAATAAGACAAATTTTCAAGCAGAGAACTCTGCAGCGAAGAACTGTTTCACCAGAGCAAAGATGTTCTTGAAGAACGCCCGTATTTTTAGTCACCCATCACGACACTGAGGTAATATATTACCCCGGAGTTTGCTTTCCTCCACATGTGCCTTCCCAGTACAGGAATATGTAACAAAACATGA
Source organism: Thinocorus orbignyianus (assembly GCA_013400375.1). Lineage (NCBI taxonomy): Eukaryota > Metazoa > Chordata > Aves > Ciconiiformes > Thinocoridae > Thinocorus > Thinocorus orbignyianus. The sequence goes on from VXBW01004813.1 coordinate 208,306, forward strand.
GTCAAGGCAAAGCAGAAATCCCCGGTTTTCCTCCCCCCCCACTAATTTCTGCAGTTCCATCCTCCCCCAACACGCTCTCCGCTTGGGCACACGCCACTAGCACAGCTCAGGGCAGCCCCAGGAGCAGAAATCCCTGCAGCTTCCAAACTCACTGTAACCTGACCACATAACACAACCTACTCAAATGACCAGAGCCAGGTTTGGAAAGCCACTAAATGTTTATCTGACCCCTTGTGAACCCTTAATAAAATACTTGGCCCTATGGGCAGACAAACAACAACTAACATTTAGACAAGCTACAGTTCCCAGCGAGAGCACGCGGGTTACGTTCCGCTACCAGAATTCCAGCTCAAACCCCAACTCCCTCTTGGTCTGGAGAAGCCAAAGGGGCATCTCTAGTGAGAAAAGTGCCACTGAAGTCAGCCTTGATGAAAATGCAGGATCAGGGTTTTGTTTAAAAATGACACACTAGAGCCCCAGTGGTCCTTAGAAGATTCCGCTCCTCCCGAGGGATGGCCGAGCGCCCTATAAATTGCCGGGGCTGACAGGGAGCAGGAGTCCCATGGAGCGCTTTCTCCAAGCGTTCAGTTATACCGCCTTGGGAGCCATCAACGTGTTTATCTTGGACCGTGATGCAGCACTGGAGGCATGTGGCCCATGGAGGAATTGTAGAGTGAAGTTAAACAAAAGAGAACAGTGACAAAGGGGGGGAAAAAAAGTCACGAAAGTACCACCGAGCTTCAGGAGGCAGAGAAAGCATGCTGACATTTGTTCAGGCTGAATTTTCCACAGGTACTACCTACGTTCTTTCAACCATCTGATCCGAGCGGCACTTATGCTCAAGAAGGCATTAGACCTGGCGATGGAATGGGTTTGCTTTAATGATTTTCCTGGGGTTATGGAAAAAAAATCCAAAACGTATTGTAAGAACTCTAAATGCCAAGTTTATCTGAGACAAGAACGCATCATAGCTGTTAGTTACAGGAACAACTGAGGGGAAACACAGCAAGAACGAGGTGTCTTAGGTTCTGCTTCGGGTTGTTTGACGAATGGTAAGAGCATTCCTCAGAAGTGACCTTTTGGGGGCTTCTTCAAAAGAAACCCTCCAAACAACATACATTCTTACCCTGGCTCATACCTTCTGACAGGAAACCAAAACCATCCTGATTTTAATACTCACAATTCATCAAGAAAAAGATAGTTACTCGCTCACGTAGATCAGCCAATAATATTTACTGCAAGGTACTTAGTAATTTCAATTTCATCCAGTAAAAGGCAGAACAGTGGGGTAACTGGTAATACACTCTCTCAGGGTGAAAAATAAAGAACGCAGGAAAAAGCCTTCAAAAGTTTGTTTCAGGTTGTGCATGCTTTTTTAGATCTTGTTTGTATCCTGAAATTCTGCGCAACGAGCTGATGCTTATACATATTTCAAATGGGATTATAGCAAAGAAGCAGGGAGGGCAGAACTCCAGCAACATTTGCTGCGAATGTTTGTCAGGAAGGCTAATCCCCGGAAAATGCAGGCCCATTCCCAAAGGCAGGCCAGCCCTCTCTCCGGCCCCAGGCTCCCAGGCTGTCGCTGGGAAGAGAGGGCCTTTGCCGGGGCAGGGAAGGCCAGGCAAGGCAGAGACACTGGGGTGCCATGGCGAATGGGCTGGCGCTGCAGCCCAGGGCTCCACATTCCTCCTCCTCCCGCATCTGCTCTGCCTGGCACCGGCACACAGACCTGGTGGAAGGCTCCTGCCCGAGCCAGGGCTGCTCTGACGGGTGGTGCGGGTCAAATCCAACCCAACAGCTCCACACTTTGGGGCCAGGAGAGGCAGGTTCTGCGGCAGTGCCGCCTGGAACAGTGCGATGGGAACCCCCAGACCCCCCGCACCAAACACTGCTGGCAGAAAGAATCAAGTATTTTGGAGAAGGGAGCAGGTGGCAAACAAGCTTTGGGAGCCAAGGGGTGTTCTACAAAGGGTACTCACAGGTTTGGGATCTCCATAAGGAGGGAAGGGGCTGCTCTCCTGCTTTCAAACACACACGGACCTTCTCCCCAGTGTTCAACTGCCTTCTCTGCTTCCACCTGCTCCCAGCTTTAGGACAGAGCAACCAGCTACGGTAAGATTACACTCTAACTCCAAACAAGTAATAAATTAGATGTGTATTGCAGTAACACTCAGAGTTTACTATCAGGAAAAATGAGACAGACTTGGTAAATTTCGAAGACACCAGGTCCTACTGTGGGATAAAGTTGCATCAATTTCATGGAAAATTACAGTATTTTACATTTTTGTGTACTGCTACAGTCTGCAAAGTTGGGCAATTGCTTCACTGTAACGAATTCTCAGTATTTATAAGCCCACATCAAATTCTCTACAGACTCTCTTCTCTACCCCCTTTTTTATTTCCCTAAGCTAAAAGAAAACTGAGTAGGAAAAGCCAGCACAGTGCATTGCGAGTCCCTAACGTGGAACCACCACACGGCTGACTGTGCGGATGGCAGGAGTAAGACAGTTTAATGACAGAACTGAGCATGAAAGCAGGTAAAGTTTACTTCCACTTAAGATGTTGCATTAGGGCAGACGTTACAAGACCCAAAAATACTAAAACCCAGTGACATCAGACAAGAAGAGATCTGCAAGAGCAGTCTCCCACATTGAAACACTACTCTAAGGCTTTCCCAGCCCCGGCTCGTGCATCGCTACCCAGAGCCCACATCTCCAAACAACATCAAAGTCATGGTAAATTAAACACATGATAGGTGTCAACCAATGTCACCACAAACTAATTCGTACCTGCAAACCTCTTTGGTTTTGGCCTAAAGCACCAAGTTGTAGCTGCTTTTTCTGCATTTCATCCAGCTCACTTCAAAGTAAACGGCAATGGTTTGAAAAATGGAAACAGAATTTATTTCATGATGAAATTTTTATGCACAGAATTGACTCACAAAAGTATAACGAGGCCCTGGATTGCATCCAAACTGATAATTAATTGTTTTAAACTACTTCCATTGTAATTGCTAATACTCCCTATTTTCCTTGTTCCCTCTCTGCCGTACGTGTGACCGCACACAACCGGCGGGGCAGCAACGGCAGGAACGAGGAGAGACGCACATTAAGAGCTGGGAGTAATCACAGAGTTGGCAACAGAACTGTCTTCTAAAATTGAGAAGATTCTAAAACCTTCGAAGATCAGCCTTAAAACAAAGTGCCTATTTTACTGAAGCCCAGCGCCATAACGCTGCTCAGCCTGCCGTCAGGAGAGAAGCTTCAGCGTCAATCAAGAGAACAAGCCAGCACTGAGTCCATTAATATCTGGCTCTCAGAGAAACAGCAAGCTCTGCCCTTCCGAAGGTTTCTCAGCCCGAGCAGCAGTGGGAACACACAGACAGATTTGCAAGTCTCCTTCCAAACAGTTCTCTTCCCTGATGGTTGCTATGCAAATAGAAGCAACCTTTCATTGAGTACAGCCTGTCCTTTCAGCCCAACACCCGCCGGCAGCGCATTTCCCTCCTTCAGCAGCACTCAGTTACCGAGGCTTTCCCACAGAGAACCACGGGCAGAGAAAGCTCAATTTACGGTTTGCAGTGGGTTGGGGTTTTTTGCCTTTTTTTCCCCAGAGCTGAACGATAACACTTAATCCAGAGCAGGAGACAAAGCAGACAACCTGCAGTATGGGAACAAACCAAAATCATTTTTTACTTCAAAATATGTGAGAATTTAAAATTCCCCCAATGCCTCCGAAAGCCTGAGGACTGCAGCAGCTGACAGGCAGAATCCTGAGGACGGGAAGACCTGCTACCACTTCTGAAGAGGTCAGAAATTTCTGCGTGCTCCTGTGTCACTAGAGAACAGGCTGAAATACATTGTGAATTGAGACCTACAGACTTGTCACTGAGCCAAATAAGTTCTGCAGTGTAGGTGTACTCCGGCCAGCTTTCCTCATGGCAACCAGACAAGACTGTACTTTGCAGGTGGATTGTTCCAGCAAAGCTTGAACCTGTCCCAAATTGTCCATCTCCCCTCGTCCTGTTCCCTCGAGCAGGACCTTGGCTGGAACTGCTGTGATTACAGGCTGGGCCTTTGCCCCAGAGCCTGGCGAGAGGTGTTCACACCTACAGGAACACTGGAACACGGGCTGTAGCGAACCCGGAGAGGATCAGTCGGTCTGTACAGCTTCCCTTCACCTTACAGGAGCTGTGACACCGAAGCCTTTGGAATCCCTGTGGCTCCATGCCAGAGCAGAGCAGTGAGAGGAAGCTCAGGAGCGCAGCTTCAACACCACTGCAGTCGATGGCACAGCTCCTAACGACTCCAGACTGGTTAATAATTAGCCACATGCCTTCAAATCCCACACACCAGCTAAAATCTCAGCTTGACGCCTGAATCTGCAACGCCTGTGTGTGAAACACAAGTGGGTGGACCCGCTGGAGGATCGGGCACCGACACCTTTGCTGCCTTCACCAAAGGTGTGGGCTGGGGGCGGCCATGCCCAGGTCTTTATGCGCAGCAGTTCCTGCCCTCCTGTCTCTCCCAGCCGGTCTCCCGATCCTGTTGGAAGGTTCCATCTCAGCCTGCTGTGTGACTCACCCCCGGCCGGCCCAGAGCCAGTGGCTCAGCATCCGAAAGGGCGTCTCACAGGACTGAAGTGAATCGGGAAAGCTGATAATGTCACACGTACTGTAAACCAGATAAAGAAAGAAAATCTTTCGGAGTTCCTCTATAGCTTGATCAGAGTATTGCTCGCAACCCTGCACCTTAAAGAGTCACATATTACAAAAAACCTTCCCGAATCTGTCCCTGGGAGCAAAGACACGGCCCCAGAGCGAGCTGCATCACCAAAGGCACCGCAATCCTTTCCCCACACGTAGGGCTGGCTGTGTTTAGAACAAGTCAGGGGGCTGGCAGGCGCCCTCCCGTAGAGCTGCTAAAAATACCGGCGTGGCAGTACCGCAGCCACCCCCCCCAGAGCTCCCAGAGCTCCGGGGGGAGAGCACGGGGCTGCCCGCCCGCGAGCTGAGCGGGACCCTGCACCCTCCAGGGTGATACGTGCAGAATGGGATGGGTATAGCTCTTAGCTTTAATAACAAGGCTTTACATGTTATTCTGCAACAACAAAGGATTCGAAATAATTGTGATTTACCATCATCCCTCAAGTAATCCCACTCTGCCCACAGCCTGATCCGCTGGGGTTTGTAGTTAAAGGGTGTGAAGCAGAGATAATTCTAAAAGCAGAAAAACTTTAACTATGTAAACTCTTTTAAACACTCACTTGAGGTAAAACCGAGCTCCAACTTTCTCAAGAAGGATTAGTATCAGCCTCTAATGCCTTGTCTGAGAGGCTTTTCACAGTCTGATAAATACCTTCCTTTTGTTTTTAAAGCAGCTTGCTTTTGGTAATAAAAGCATATAAAATGCCCTATTGCAGAGTTCACCACAGCCCCACATTCTGCTAGGTGTGTAACATCAGACAATTTAACTAGAGCACACAGGAGTTTCTCCTTTTTATTTATTCATTCTTTTCGGAGACAGAAACCTGCATGGCCACACTGCTGATTTTATCATGTATTTTCCCATACATCATTTCTGACTTTTGGAAGCTACCACTGCCATCCTGTTAGATGAAAAAACAGATACAAGCATCATATTTTAGATGTAATGTATGGAGTGATGCATTCAGCAATGAGATTTAATCTGGAAATCAAATAAAACAGGATAGATTTGGATTTCGAATAGCTTTCTGAACTGGAACAGTCATGAAACATGCACAATCCTTAATTCTTCATTACTCGACAGCTTTTCTCAACTAAGAAAACAGTCAAGAAGTACAAAAAGCAACCAAGACTCTGTATCTGGCTTATAATCTGCAGGTTTCTGTGGCTAAATCTATACCAGAGCTGCTCTGGCTGGCACCTTCATTGTTAAGACTGTGTCAGCATTTCCATTATAAATTGAAGGCCTTATAAACTCTGCTTTCAAGAGCTCACAGTGTACTGAACCTCGGCACACACTTTTTCCATGCAGCAGCAACAGTTTATTGCTGCTATTAAAAAGAGTGATGTTATTTCCAGCTCTTCTCCTCAAAGTTTTATTCTTGTTTCTTTACAGAGAAATACCAAAAGATGCAGCCTTCAGGGGAAAAAAGGGCCAACAACGAAATGCAGGGCCAGGGTAAAGACAGCACCGCCGATTCTTCACCCTCTGAAAACTTAACCAAGAGTGAGGTGTGGAGTTCTTGATTCTGCCAGCTGATTTACACTACTGGCAACGTGCTGCTTGTCTGCCACTCACATGGGGAAAAGACAAGGCAGGACCAAAAATCAGCCTGCTCCTTGGGGCTTTCCTTCTTGTCAAACCAGCTCCTGCTCTGCTCATGTCTGAACCCGAGTCTGCCCCTGCCAGGGGAGGGAGATCTCTCACGAGCAGATGTGCAGGAGAGGCTAATTAAGAAGGGGGCCAGGTGATTGCTGGAGGGGAATAAGAAAAGGGGGGGGAAATAAAACAAAAAAAACCCAAACCACACCAAAAAGAAGAAGAAAAAAAGAGAGGAGTGTGTTTAGTTGGCTTTTTCTTTCCCCTCATAAGGGAAGTGCCCCACTTGTGGTCAGGAGGCACGTTTCTTTCAGTGCAACCTAGAGGTAGGTTTGCTGAGAAGAGAGGAGAAAAGAAGAACTGGTTTTGTCCTCGATGGAAAACCTGAAAAGACTTGAGAGATGGAATCCATCACCTCTACCTGCAGATGTCAACCAAGGCCCCACCTGCAGAGAAAGAGGCTTCTTCCAGCTCAGGCATCCGTACTCCTTGTGGAGCACGTGGGGAGACAGGCCAAGGACAACAGGAACGGTGTTCTAGAAAGATGAGGAATGATGGTAAATGAAGTGCTGAATATCCTACAGAAGGACCACAGAAGTGGGTTAGAAGAGCCACTCTAAGAGAAAATTAAGATCTCTTTCTGTTGACTGAATTAACTAATGTAAAACAAATAAACTCTTGCAATAGCTATCTAGGGGAGGGTGCGTGTGTGGATCCCTCTCATTTCATTAAATCTTTAAAGATGGTTTTTTCTCATGCTAATCAGCAATACTTAATCCATTTGGTGTCTCAGTACCCTCTCAGAAAAGAGACTTTCAGACTTCATCATAGTTCGCACTAAAAAAAAGAAGGATTTATTTTGTTTTAATCAAACGGGTGAGTTTCTGTATAAAAGTAAAAAATCAGAAATTTCAATCCAGAGTTGAATCACACTAGTAAAAATACAGAACAACGTGATTCCACCACTGCCTTTTTTAGTTGTCACAGAGTGGTCCGTGCCCTGGCAGTGAAGGCTCAGCACAGGGCAAGCAGAGACAGTTGCTGCCTGGCCCTCAGAGCCAGCTCAGGCTGTGGGATGGAACTGCCACGTAAGAAACTCTTCTTCTGCGACCCACTGCATCCAAGACATAGAACAAATATGAAACAAATGAATAAGTAAAGACCACGGTAGAGATACAGCCTAAAGATGCAGCCAACAGAAGCTCCTCTACACCTCCACCATCTTCAAACAATAAATTTATTTGACTGTATTTTGCTTCTTGCAGCAAATGCTACCTAATGGTGACTCAGGTGTTTCCTCCTTGAATACCACCGGGCACAAAAAATATCTGCAGTTAAGAGAACAGAGACCCATGGTGCTCAGAGCGATAACGTGGGAGGCAATAACATATAGGAATATAAAGCAGATAGCACAGGAGCACCAAAGCAGACACTGTAATTTGTGAGAATAAATGTTCAAGCTAAAAAAAGCACAATGCTGGACATCCCTTAACTAGTCTGTAGTTTTTATTTAAATTTACTACAATTTTTCTGTGTGAAATTAAATGTATTTCCCTCACATGAGCTTTTTTTCTCATCTTTAAAAAAAACCAACTATTCCAAAACTTTTATATTCAGACTATGAAAATCTTGGAGCACGGTCACCCAGGGTGACTGTTTCAGTAGCACTGTTGAACACTAGAAAGTTTTCACCAGCAGTTCCTCTGAATCAATCAGACCTGCTTTCTCCTGGGTCAAACCCACAAATAAATAATCCCCAATATGATGAACCAGACTGGACTCACACAGCTCTCCAGGCGGGATAGGAAGGAAGATGGGTCAGGATTTTCAGCTTGCCCAGTAGTAACCATTGTCTGAGTGGACCACTCTGTTGCCTGCACAGTTTTGCCCTGGTAGAAATCTATTCTAAATGAGAGGAAATCACGAAGGTGAAAAGGGGTTACGAGCAACCTTTTTACACTGAAGAGGTATCACTGACACTCAGAAAAATGGGGAGTGGGACCAAGAGGGGCATTAATCCCCTGTGGACAAAATCCCCACCTGTTAAAATCCATTATGCCATGTGCCATAATCTAGTCATGCATTCAAACACACTTTGAGTACATTTTTCTCATCATGTAATTGTCAGTTGCTCATTACTAATTTTGTCGAAGGATTCCAGCAAACAACTCTGCCTTTTTACCCCCCAGCTTTATTATACAACTGGAGCTGCCTCTGCTCTAGGCGATAAAAGTTATTCCTGATAATTTTTATGCTGATAACAGAGCTCAGCACTGACACATCCAAAGTCCAGAGCTGAACTGTGCTTCTCCTACCTGCCCTTTTGGCTTTCCGTGCCCCCATCCCAGCCGGGATCTCTAGGAGCATAAGTAGATTCTCTATGCTTTCACAACATTTATTCTAAAATTATTTCAAATAAAGGAAGGTAAAAGCCCAGTTGTGGGAGTTGCCATTTGTTTGTTAACTAACTGTAAATCAATACTAGTACTACACCGTTTTCTTAGGGCACTTTGTATTTTTATCACAACAGAGACGCCTTTGTCAGGTCTCGGAAACAGTTGGCCAATACATGAGATTTCTGAAGTGTTTCCCACAAACGCAGACCCCCCCATAAACAATGTGAGTGTTTGTTGTGTGCCACAGTACACACACACTTCCCAGCAGCCCACTGCATGGCACATGAAACACCAGAGCTGGCAAAGGGCTTTGTACCCAGGCTTCCAAATACAATTTGCCACAATCGGCCATAGGCTTCTGCTCTACCCGCTACATTTTATGCCTTGTAATGAAATACATCCTGCTCGCCCCAAACTGCTTCTGTCTAAAAGAGAAGATATTTGAAAGGTCATAAACACTTGGGAGCAGCAGGACTGCAGACGCCCGCCTGGATGTTTGCAGTGGGGATAAATACGGCTGCAGCAGCTGCTGCCTCCAGCCCCGGGCCCAGCCCCGGGATCAATCAAACCCACAGCAACCCCGGGCACTGCAGAGCCCACAGTTAGATCCTGTTTAAAGTGAACAACCATAAAACACCACAACTTCTCCCCTCAGCTTAAGAGAGCAAACATTTCAGGCGCACCCTTGCTTAGCACAGGAGGTCCTCCAAACAAACTTCTGTGGGATAGATTAAAAATGACACCTTACTAAAGAATGTTTTATACGGAGACGAAATAAAGCAAAACTTTCCCCAAAATGCTTTCCTTGCCCACACTTCCTGTGGCGCCTCGCCTAGCCAATCCCCTCTGCCCACAGGATTTCTGGGCTTACTACAAATATGAGAAAAGGCCGCAAAAAAGTTTTAAGTTTCAATGAGTTCTTTATTTTTGCAACTTTCTGCACTCAAGAATGCGAGTACCATTTGGAGCGAGCGCCTCTGTGACTGCCATGCTTCACGGCTGACCGAATCGATTGCCCATGGTAACTAAAACTGAGAGCACGCAGGAACAAATTTCATAATTCCTCTCTGGAAACACTGAAGGATGGCTTTGGCGTGTGAGTCATCGCTACAGGAAGATCAAAGCAGTGACTTTGGGGGGCAGATCCTGGAGAACCACCGCAGAGACACCGGGGCACCCCTCTCTGCAGGTCACCCCGACCTGTACAGCCCCCATGCCTCTGTGCTTGACTTGAGACCCTATAGCTACCTATAGATGGGCTGTGGCTGCTCCCTGCAGCCAGGGCTGGAAAGGATCGAGGGACAGCACACAGGGACGGGCAATGCAGACACACTTCCCCCCACCACTGCGTTTTCAGGATGAGAGTTAGATTCATTGCAGTATGAGAACACTGAGCACACTGTGCTGCACACAGGGAAATCAAACGAAGGAGAAAAATCAGAGAAGTTTCTGCATTCCAACTTCTCTTTCTGAGATGTTCTCAGGCAAAAAGGAGAGATCCTGTGCCCTGCTTACCAAAACTGCCAGCGTCGAGAGATGGAGATGAAAGCCACAACTGGCAAGGGACTGGTTTCTTTAAACTTTGCTTTTTAAAAATAAAAGCTTAGGATGACTTTGTGATTTTCTACTCACAACGTCCACTGACAAGCTGAAGAGAAGGTTATCCTGGGATACCTTTAAGGCAATCAGCTTTTCCACGGGAAAGCTGCAGGTGAGTGGCCAGCCCTGCACTACGATTCACGGGAGGCAGGCGCAGAAGGAGCAGACACAAGCACTGAAACCCCAAATCTGCTCCAGTGCCTGTTCTCACAGCTGGAGCCAGAGCCCTCGCTATTCTATATCCAGCATCTCTCCGCTCAGGAACTCAAGTGGGCAGTGTTAGATTGCAGAGGAAAGCAATTTAAGCAAATGACTAATCTAAACCCTTAAGTTTCATTCCTACTTTGGGCTTTGCAAAAGTGCCTTAAAAACATAAACCATCAATCTTCTCCCGTTATAACAAAGGAAAACCAGACAACGGATCTTGTCATCTTAAAGCAAAACCACGGCCCGCACAAACAACGAGACAGTTTAGGAAGTTGTGCCAAGCTGCCCGGGCAGTTGTTTGAGCAGGCCTTGTGGCACACAGAAAAGAGGACATGGTTTTAATTTCCAGAAGGGAAAAAAACAAAAAAAAAAAACCCCAAACCCAACCCAAAAATCTAAAAGAAAGGTATTTTATTTTTTCCAACTTCTTGATACCTTCTGCTAAGGCAATATCCTGATTGAATTACTGTAAGATTTCTAGTCTCAGCAGTCTTTCTGTAGTCTTAGTGCATTACAACACACGTTTTAAAAGCATGTAGAGGTACACGTGTACATTATACCCAGAGGGTGTCAGGGAATCGGATTTTACAAACAGAGTGCATGAAGAAGTCCTCATGCAGCAAGGTCTCAGCCAACCAAATTAACACGAACACTTAATTTTTAAAAATCCTTCCAGCTGATGTAACACTGAATTAAGAAAACATGCGTGACATTAGGATCTTAAAATATTACACTGGATGGAATCACAACTGAGAGCAAAGTTACGTGAGATTAGAAATAGAGATGACTGGTGGCTGCTCCAGAGAAATGCAGAACATTCTAGCACTGACAAAGGAAGCGCTTCAGGGCTAGAAACCTTTCCAGGGCAATAGTGTATTCCATAGCACAGCACATACTTACTGCGGGGCTGGCTGCTGCAGGCCCAGGGGTGCCACGACCCTCTTTCCCAACCACCTGATTTTGTTCTTCAGGACCACGGGTGACGAGAATTCTGAAGTGCTGCTGCCTGGTATTTTGATCTGGTCTGATTTTAAACAAGCAGCCCCCCTGCCCTTGAGGAATCCGCTCTACTGAACTGCTTCTAGACATTTCCGACCCGCTCCTGCCGTTTCCACGCAGCTCTGAACTCGATCCATCACTTGCGGGGTTACTTTCTCCCGCCGGTGGCTGGACAGGGTAGGAAGTACTCCTTTCCAGCCGTATCCGAGGGTACCTGACCAATCTGTCCCCTTTTGTTCCAGTAAAACCAAAGTTATATTCGCCTCCCGCACCCGTGCCACTCGTCTGCGGTTGCTGTAACTGGAGAACAAAGAACTTTTTCCCTGAATTTGCGGACATATCCGGCACGTGTTGCAGAGACCAGCGCCGGGGTTCGGGGGTGGAAGCATTGTTCTGAGCCTCGGTACCAAAGGGCAGCAGAGTCACCTGAGGCACGTCCGCGCTTGAAGCCCGATGCTGAATCCTCACACCGCTTATGTTTATACCTGAAGCTGCTTCACCTGCCTCATCTTCTTGGGTCGTCGATGGAGCATCCTCACTCTGGGTATTAGAAGGAATAGCACAAACCACTCTGCGATTAGAGCAAATAGTTCCATTCTCCTGTTGCCCTAACTCTTCCGCTGGCCTGGGCGGAGGATGGTCAGGAGTCCCCTGGGGAGTGTTTGGAGGAGAAGGGTTTTCAATGGGGGAGGCGTAACGCTCCCTGAAGTCCGAGAACTGACAAGGAGGTGTCTCCTCCAGGGCCGCGCACTCGTCCGCGCAGCCGTTGGTGGCTTTGCGCTGAAGAGAGATCTGCATGGACGAGCTTCTCGTTGGCCGCACATCAATGCTGTTCAGCAGCTGGGGAATAAACATGGATGTGCTCCTTTTTAGGGAGCCCACCTCTTGCAAGTCGCCGCCACCGCCGTAATCCGCCCCGTGCCGGGAGAAGGCGTGAGGACTGCTTCTTCTTGGCAAAGTGTGGAATGCCATGAAAAAGTCATCTTCTCTCTCCCGGTCGAGGATCTCCGATTCGGGGGCTGTGTTGCTTCGCCCAGAGCCAAAATGAAACCGCAGCCGATGGGCCATGGTTTTACAGAGAGAAGAAAAGGAGAGGGAGAACAGCAACAATTCAGGCACTGCCAGAAGTTAAAAACCAAAGACATAAACTCCAAGGAAAAGTGTCCCATCTGCCAAACTGTTAGCGCTGCAGCCCTGATAGCGACAGATAGCAGAAATAGCCCAAGTGGCAAGCGGCATTCCAGGCATGATTGGGTAAGAGCAATCAGCGCTCCGACACACTGGGACATAGGGTAGGGTGGTGGGAGTCACGTGGGCCGGTCCCCCCTCTCCGGCCGAAGCTGCGGGGAGGGTTTGTTTTTTCTCTCTTTTTTTTTAATGCCAGCAAGAGCCTGAACCAGCACCTTCCCAGCTGCTCCTTTTCCATCAGAGAGGAGCGGCCCCAGCGGGAGAGCTCTCGCAGCTGACTGCGGCAGCGAGCACACTCGGCACCGCTATAAATCTACGCCTCAGCACACTCTCAAGGCACACTCGGATAAAGCACACCCCCCAGAATTTCACTGCGACAAACCCACTCGGAGCGAGCGGTAAAAGTTTCAGTCAACCCCAAATGAGAAACATTATTTCACGCTTAACGTTTTGGTGCGTTACAGCATGAGGCTGCCAGGGCAGCAGAGGAATAAATATAGCACGGTTACGCTTTCAGTTTTGCCCATGCTCACAACATCATCAAGCAACAAACTTCTTGCCTTTAAAAAGCCACAACTTTTACGTTGTCCCTGCAAACACAACGTAACATACCCCACCCCGCACAGCCGCGGCTAAGAATTCATAATCATAACCAAAGCGAGCAACCGTACACATGGCAAAGATTTCTCACACAATAAGACCAGCAGAAAGGTGCAAGACGGCAGGAGACAAAGCTTCTTGTTCAGTTTTACCAGGCGGAAAAGACGAGGGAAAAGCGGAGCCGGGTGTTGCATGTCGTTTTGTGCCGATTTGTCTAAAACACCGTAGAGAAACTCTGCCCATTGCTGGCCAGCCTCCAGTGAGAAAGTCAGAATATTACCCCGAGTGTGACTGCCAGCAGGGAATCCAGTTACGCTCTCCGAGAGCCAAAAGACCTCAGAAGACGAACAGGCAGACAGGATACACCAAAAAGTAAAGCAAACAGCCCAAATCAGCTTTATTGCCACGCAGAAACTCAGCGGTCTGAGGATACTCACACTCAAGTGTGCTCCCAAGAGCACTCGAAAAGAAACTCTGCCGGGCAAGAGGCACAGCTTCATGTCAAAACACGGAGGGACTTCAAAGCCTAACTTTTGGCAACAGCTCTGAAAATCTGTAGGTGGAGGGTCAGTGCTCCAGACAGACATTTAAACCTCTGTTCACAAGCAGCTCGTTTCCAAAAGGCAGAAAGTGACCAATCGCAAGAGAAATGGAAGCTTAAAGCGATAAAACTGCCCACAGACAGCACAATCCCCTATTGTGTTCCACGGACTGCGAGCCAACAAGAAAACAGGAATAGCTTCTACAGTGCCACAGGACGATACACTGCACTGTGGAACCCCGGGTGCTGATATTATTTGATCTTATTTTTCAGATAAAATGAAGCTTACATCATCTATTCCCTACTTTGCTCGGGAAACAGAAAGGAGAGGAGGTGTTGCAAAGACAGAAAGTGCTTTGGTATAATCTGACAATTTGGGAGCATGGAAAAGAAACAAAGTTCTTGCAATAACCCCCACTCAAACATTAATAATATGTTTTTCAGAGTAAAGCAAAGGTAACCAGCTCAATGTCTCCTCCTTCTGTGAACACAACCTGATGGAAACACGCTGCTCTAACAACCCCGAGGTACCTGCTTTGTTGCTAGCTCAGGACACCTTCTGAAAGGGACCAATGGCACTTGAACCCCAGGCTGCTGCCTTTGCAAGGAGGACAGGAACCCAAGGGCACAGGCGGAGCAAACAGAAAATGGTTCAACAACAAAGTACCACCAAAGCCACCACCATCACAGATGTACCAACTTACTTCCTCCTAAAGGAAGATATAATCATTTGGCTGTAAAACCTCTTTTTCCCCCACAGGATTACAGCTTGTATGTTTTCTTTTGCTCTCTCTAGAATAGGAAGGCAGAGGAAAAGAACATATTTTTTGACGACAGATGCTTCCATACTGAGGTGTTTTTAAATAAAGGGATCTTCACAGCACTGATCCTAATCTTCACAAAGCAAACAAGTTCAGTAGAAGTTGTTCTGCACCCAACGAAGAAAGCGTTAACACCTGATCTCAAAACCAAAGAGACCAGGCTACAGTTCTCACCAGACAAAACCCCAGAGTCAGTCACCCACTGCACTGGTGTATTAACCCAGGAAGTTCAGACTGACACTGTCACTTATTCCACAGATGTCTGTGTGAAAGCCTTGCTTACATAACCATAACAAAGCAAGAAGCAGTACGAGGTTGGAAGACTTCTCTAGAAGAGCTACTGCATCAGACAAATTACGTTGAAGCCTAAAACACCAGCAATATGCAGGGCATTATGGGGTAGAGAACTGAAACCCTAAGAGAGAGCATCATTTTGCCATTACCTTAAACCTTCATCTCGAGTGCAAGGTGCAGCTCTGCCAACCACACCCCAAAGCACACTTTGAAACCACACAACCACCATCAAGATGTGCTTATGCGCATCGGCTGCGGTCCACAGAGCCTTGGGATTAGTAAAACACCAGCAAGACAAGCACTCACCAATCTGTTCTCATCAAACACTTCAAACAGGAGACGATGATTGGTTGGGTTTACCTAAGAGAAAATTCAAACAACATCACTTTAGGTGCAGCAGCTCAATGGCAACAATATTTACATTTTTTTATTCTACAGCTGCAAAGCTCAACTAAGCTGTAGGGAGCAAGAGTTTTACTGTATTTCTTTCAGAATTCCCTGAGCATCTATATCTCACACCCTCCATCACTCACCACTTCTAGCCCACGCACCACACAAGCCCGTGGGAAACCCAACAGAAGCCTCTCCAACACTTGGAATCAGTAAATATACCTCGCCAGAAAATTAGGTACATCGAAGAAAACTTAAACAGAAAGATTACCAACGTGTAAAAGGAAAACAAACAAAAAACTCCGGCAGGAAGACAAAACAGTCCCTACTAAACAACAAACAAGTTCTATAGTATTTGATCCACTTGATGAGTGGAGATGGGCTTATGGAAGAAAGCTCATCCATTTCTGAAGCCCATTTGCAGCCAGGATGGAATTTGGGAGAGCACATTATAAAAATCAAAGTATTTCATGAGATAAAAATGATTTTACACATGTATTACCCAGCTGTGAAACCTAGAAAAGCTATTCAGAACACGTTTAAAAATACAAATGCCACTGAAACCTCAAAACCTTGTGTATTAGCAGTTGGTGGGAACTATCTATCTGAGAGATCCTGTTAGCAAGGCAGCCGATCGCTAAGGCTCTATAAACAACCCCCAATACGATACCCCTGTTTAACAATCTACAATGGCATCTTTTCTCAAGCAGCTGCTTAAGATTAAATTTGAAAAACCACTGCAATTCTACCTCATTTTCTTTTGTGAAAGCTACAGCTGCACTTAAATTAAGTCATTCTTCTTTGGAAAACTATTTTCAGCAATTAAATAGCACAGTGCTATTGCCTTTCTCGTTTATATTCTGTTGGTTTTCATAATCACTATTTTAACCCCTCCTTTAGCACTCTCAATGATTTAAAATTATTTTTTCTGGTGAAACTCACTCTGGTTTAGCTGTAACTTGCTTTTCATTTTAAGCAAGATCTACAAATATTAAAATGGAATTACGGGAATAGCCGAAACATATTTTGACCTTTTTGGCAAGTAACATGAAGGCCAAGAGAAATTACTTTTTCTGTCTTCCTTCCCTCCATTTGTATTTCATTATTTTTTGCCATGATAACTTAAATTTCATACAACTTTGGCAAATAATTCTTGAATATTTACCACCGCACTAACATTTCAAAAGCAAACATGCTCTGTTAAAAACACATTTTCAAGCAACAAGAACTTTCTATTTGTCAGATGAATTAACTCAAAACTTACTCTAAATAAAATCCCAATTTGGGAAACAGTCCATTTCTAATGAACCTTATGGCAATTTCTGCTGATCGTTTCATCACAACAGAAACACGAGAGCAATTACACCGAGACAAGCATCTTTTTATGTGACCATATAAGCAACAAATCAAAAATAAGCTTCTTTGCAACCTTATAAAAAGCCACACGACTAATTGTGTATGTTATAATATTGATTGCAAGTAAAGGGAAACTTACTCTAAAATAAAATTCTTCATTCCATTTTGGATTCAGTGTCTGTAAAAGAAACAAGCATATTGACATACTAAAATTTCTTGAGGTTTGCCATTTTGTAATCATCTAAATGTGCATGCAAGAGACAATTTTCTAGGAATAAAAAAAAAAAAAAAAAAAGGAGAAACCAGCATGTTATACAAAAATTGCCACCAAATTATTTAGAAATTCTTTAGTGAGTAAACCAAACGTGGGAGGATATTTGAGTCAGATGATCCTAAAATAGATGTTAAGTATAAATAGGATTCTCTGAGTAAAAGGCAAGTCACTGAGAACCTATAGAAATAAAACCTGGAGACATTTCATTCTTCAGATTCATTTAAACCCAGATGAAAAAAAAAAAAAGTATTTTTTTTAAACACAAGAACAACTTTAGAGCTACAAAAATAAGGACAAGATTTATGCTGTATATTACACAGAAAAAGAACAAAAGGAAAAGTTATTTCCTTTGAATAGGTATGATCCTCTTCCTAATTTCCCCCAATTTAGGGGGGAAAAAAGAGGACAAAAGGAAATAAGAGTATAAAAAAAGAAACTGTAAACCTATATAAACAGCTGTGCAGCCGGTTAACAGTTGTACTCTCAGGAAAGTCCTACCTGCTTATCCTAAACAGTCTCAGGACAGAGCAGGAAAACTTTCATGAAAGAAAAGACTGTTGTAAGGGGCAGATGAAAAGAGAAAAGAGTGTTGGTAAAGAGCAGGGGAGCTAGGGGCTGGGGGCAGAGAGAAACTTGCAGTTCCTTTGCCTGGAGGAGTCCAAACATATTCAGTAAAAAAAAAAAAAAAAAAAAAAAGAAGCAATAAGAAAAAAAAAAAGTTACTTTTAAAATAGTTGTATTCATCAAACGTGGCTGTCATTGGCAAGAGTGGTTCCCTGTAATTTAACAAATGAAGCATGGTCTCCTACCATAACTGAAGGCACAACTGCCCACCAGTAATGCATTAACTCTGAATGTTGCTTCATCAGGAAATATTTGATGTATTAGGCAGCACAATTTTTGGTAAATGCCTGTAAGTGGCAGAAATTTCCTCCACCTTCACAAGTCAAACAATTAGCAGGTCAAGTCCGAAAGTACGAACACTAGCAAAGGAGAAAAGCACTTGTAAAGAAAGGTTCCAGAAATAAATGCATGAATAACTTCATACAGGACATTAGCAGGGAAACAACAACAAAAAGCCTCACCAGCAAAAAGAGCTACATCCTAAAAAGGGCAAGTACTGTACAGATAAAGAACTGCCAAGAGTCAAGCTGAGCTAGATCTTCCACAGGATATTAGAACAAACACAAAGAAGGTTTTTCAACTATAGAAATAAAGCAAGAACACAGAAAGAAATGATGCTACCAAGCAATGAAGCTCAATGGGGAGACTCACAACATTTAGAGATGGGAAATTGCATTTAACATGACTTATAGGAAAGGCAGAACGACTAAGAGGGATCAGTATGAAGATAGAATCAGGATGAAGAAGTCATCACAGCTCATGTAGAAGTGAAGTCTTCAGAGCTCAGCGCAGGCAAATTGAGGAAACTGGATAATCTTCATCCAGACTTTTAAAAGAATTGACACATGAAATCACAAGCCTAGTAGCAGGAATTTAGAAATCATACTGAACATCTGACAAGACTAAGAAAACACAGAGCAAACCCAGCTTTTTCTGCTGCAGAAAGGAGAGCATTTCTAACCAGCCATTCAAAACACGGCTCCAAAAGCAAACACAAGGCATTAATCAAATCTTACAGTTGGAATAACTGAACATGTGGAGGGAGGTAAATCAAAACAAAAACCCTCTGAAATTCAACATAGCTAGATCGTGCCAGATCAATCTGAAATTTTCCTGACAATTCATTTATTCAGGGTAAGGAAACAACTCCATTGAATGCCTTTGGCTGTAAGAGAGCACCTCCTACGGCCCGGGTCCAACAGGACACGTATCAGAGAACCGCACAGGGGAAGGGAAAGGAAAACAACAAGGGGAAACTTCTGCTCCCTTGAAGGCACTCAAGATACCCACTAAACTGTGGAAGACAAAAAGAAGTAGAAAAATTAGAAACTAGTGAAGGGTTAGACACTATCCTATTAAAAGTTAGAGTGAAGGAGATAACTGGCAGTGCCTTTCAGATTGATTTCCCCCAGTATTTTTCATTTTAACAAAAATCATGATGTACTAATGATGTTTGCTATTTATGAAATAAACACAGACTGGAAATTGCATAGGAAAAATATTGCTTTGAGGGCAGAAGTCTTGAGATTAAATTTACCAACTCAAACCAGAAATGACTTACTAGAACTTTCCAATAGCTGAGTTAATATTACTACTATGGAAATGACTGAGAAAGTCCAGGCTTTAAGTGACAGTTAGAAAAACAGTGACAAAAAGCAGATGCAATCCCAGGAATACATCATCACCATCACCACCTCATCCTCAGCCCTGTCTACAGTTTTTTTAAAAAATAAGTAAAATATTAATTTTTAAAAAGGAATCAGAAAATGAATAAATCTCTGGATGTGGCCAACAACTTTTAAAAATTACTTGCCTACACCAAACATGCTCTGGGGCCTGTGAAAAGTTCAGCTTGAATCTCCCATGCTTTCAGGATTTCACACTGGGTTTCTCATGACACCTAACGTTCTGATTTCAGAACAGCACCGTGCTAGTTTGTATTTTCAGAAACAAAACTTTCCTCACTACTCTGTTTTGCAATTATTTCAACTGAATCACTGTTGATCCTAAATACCTTCATAAAAATGACAACTCATTATTTTTCCCTTACTTTTCATATGGGTTATGATTTTTTTTACTATCTGCCATCAATTATCAGTAAATGTTTAAATAAAAAATAAAATAAAATATCATCCTTCTAAAATGTTAGAGCCTTGATAATGGTAAATATTCCCTAGTGGAATTTGGGTCTGGGATGGAATGAAAGTAAGAAACCAAAGAAAATTTAATTTTGGTTCTAATTGAAAATGAAAACAAAAATATTTTCTGAGCATTTCCAGGCTTTTCTTACAGCATATCTTCTGTATTTTGGCCATTTTACATTCCCATATTAGTGAAATTTTTAAAGGGAACATTAAAGAATGATAATTTTTGCTAAAAGTGACATCAAGATAATTACAACAGAATTCCTTAGTTCTTTATTTCAGCTATGTCTTTCATTAAAATATGACTTTCAGAAATGAAACAGTGAATGATGTAACGAGATTTGATCCACCAAGCTTAGAGAACAACATACAACATGTTAGATTCTGTCAACAGATCACACACACTGAAAGTACATGCACTTATTTTGGTCTGAAAATTAATACATTATTCAGTTGCTATACATGAATGTAATCATTTAGAAAAGTGTTGCATTATGTTATAGAATTCTCTTCCTGTATTCTTAACATTTCCAAAACAATGGAATACAAATAAGAGTGCATACATACCTTTTTAATAGTTTTTGTCTGCACAAGAGCAAGCTCTCTGTTCTCATCTGCTACATACAAGGAAAGTTTCACGTATGGGTCGCTGCAAAAGAAGATGCTCTATTTAATAGGAATACAGTTTTACAGCCAAATAGAATTTCAATCTCTATATGTCATTTAATGGG
Source organism: Thinocorus orbignyianus (assembly GCA_013400375.1). Classification (NCBI taxonomy): domain Eukaryota; kingdom Metazoa; phylum Chordata; class Aves; order Ciconiiformes; family Thinocoridae; genus Thinocorus; species Thinocorus orbignyianus. Next base: position 228,775 of record VXBW01004813.1, read on the forward strand.
ATAACAACAGCTCTAACCATTTCTAGTGAAAGTGTTTTCAGTGAGACCCAGTAACTGCAGTAAGCTACTGAAACATTGAAAATACCTGTTTGAATATGAGCAACTAAATACTGACCACAGCATTGAAGACAATTTAACTTGCACCTTTTGTCCCACTGCTATGGTCAAGAAGCCCCTGCCTGCACACAACTTCTGCTCAGGAGTGTGCATACGGCGAGGGATTGATTACTTGTGTCAGCAGCTGCACATAAATGCACCTGCTTAAACTGCAATCAAATCCAGCGTTAAGCACCAAGGTTAGAAGAAAACAAAGCATCCCTGTGATTAAAAAGAAATGCTGATACTTCTTTGAATGGCTCAATGTACTGCGCTGCCTACCGTTTCCTGGCAAAACAGCCCGTTACAAGCAGCAGCAGAAAGCAGATATTCACCGAAGCCAGCAGTTTGCAGTGTGGGCGAGGACTCAAACAGAGCCTTTCTGCCACAAACCAACGTGAGGAGAGAAGTTTGTATGAAAGAACAAGGATTAAGAGGCAAAATTAAGGATCTTATAGGGCTGTGGAATCAAAGTCTTATCCTCAACACTGCGTAAAACTAAGAAATTAAAGACTGACTGCTGACAGTTGAACCCACAGAAGCATTTAGCCATGTTCGTGGGTCTCCCGTGCAAGCTTTTCTACAGCCATAACGTTATCTTTCCTGAAGTCTACCATCTGACTTTGTCAACAACCTGAACACTGAAAATAAACAGAAACCAGCACTTGTTAAGGACATCTTTGAGTCACATGAAATGCACTGCCAGATTGGTTTGTTTGTTTTTTACCTTTTTGAATAGCAAGGAGCATTAAAATAAGAGACAAGAAAACTGCTAAATAGAACAGAAGGAGACAAGTAAAGAGGAAAAGAAACAAGACCTGAGATTGACCATTACAGTTTCTTATCCAGAAGCTGTGACCGATGTGATTTGATGACAGTTTAGAGAAAAAGTTACTTAAGTCACGTTATCTGCTTCACATACTGCTAAATTCAGCATTTCATTCACAACTCTGGAAGCTGCAGCTGCCTAAACAAATCTGACAGTTGGAAATTTTTTTTCTGTGCTTTGAACTCATGATCTGTCCTAGAGAGCTGTGAAACTTCACGTGATGAGGATCAGAGCACCAAAGGCAGCCAGAGTGGCAGAGACAGCTTCTCATTCACAGCTTGTACCTTCCAGGCCAAAGACTCCTAAAAGAATTTGGGTATCTGAAGAATAACCACCACACACACAATGTTCATGCCATCAGACGAGAAGCAAACATGAGTATCAGGTACCACGAAACAGAACACTGAATTTGTAGCAGTTTGCTTTTCCACTTGGAATTCGCTGTAAATAGGAAATACATCACTGAAGTCTATTAGGTTGCTTCTCTCACCACATAATTCTAACTCAATTAAAGTTTCTAGGAAACCATCTAATTTTTCTTCATTAAGATGTAGGATCACGGTAATCACACCGAGTTGTGGCAAGGGCTAAAACCAAAAATCATGAATCTGGGTATCTTCTGCATCCAGATAAAACACAGACTGAAACTTATTTCCAAGCACCGTACACACTAGTTCTTAGTTTAAGAGATTTTACAGAGGCCAAATGCTCAAGGAAGCATTTCAGCCAATCCTCTTGAGCTTCATCTTTGTTTGGAGAAACCTGTGCCTTTACACGAGTCAGTTCAAGGGACAGTGTCAGTGAAAACACAACTGTTCTAGTTTCCAGGTTTCAGGCAATTCCTCTGGGCACGGGGCTGCACCACACCACACCTCACCTCACTCAGCGCTCACTCACCCCCGAGTCAGTTTTATTTGCAAATAACTTCATACCCGGTCCCAGCCATCGCTACCACCATCACGTAACGATCTCTGTACCCAGTGTATTTCGACAGAAGTTGAAATTAACAGTTCTTCTTCCAAATCACACTGTATGCAGCTCATTAATTTATATTATGTTCTATAAAGAACAGTTAGAACACTTTAGAAATGAATATTCCTAAGTGTGGTCAAGGAATTGGCTAAGTTTTTGTAAACATTAATAAATCAGACAAAAAAAGCATCATTGAATAGTCCAAGTAATCCCACTGCAATTCATCCCTTAATCCAGCACATTAAATCTCCTTTCCCCACCACTACTTCTTCCAGTTTTGGTGCCACTCCCCAGTTTCCAAAGGCTTTTGATTGCACTTGGCTCCCCTGCAGGGCATGTTTCAGCAAGCCAACCCTGCAACATTGTGATCATTCTTCAACAAATTTCTCAAGTAACAACCCCGAATTTCCAACAGCCAGAATTAGGCAATCCTTTACGTTACAGTTAAACAAACTCTTGGTGACTACAATATATCCAACTAATATTCATCTCCACGTGTTTCAAAGTCTGTGACTAAAACACACAGCAAAGCTTTAAAGAAACTCATTACTTAGAATCAGGTTCACATTACAACAACTAAATAAACCACATAAAGTGCCTCTAATTCAGCAGCTCCAGATGAAATTTGGTTTTGTACATCCCCAAAAAGAAAAGCCTCACTTGTGTGAGATGGCTGCAGAATTACAGCTCTGTGAGCAGCGCAAGGACATTACGACAGCCTTATAGGATCCAGCATTAATCTTCCCCAAAGGGTTGCAGAAAATGAGAAGGCTATCAAGAATAATGCAAAATCTGCTTTTTCAACCTGGCTCACCCAATTCCATTTTTAAAAATCTCACCCCGAACATGTCTGTCACCCGCTCTGTAAGTGACAGATACAGCAGAAGTTCTTGAGATCAATACATTTACTGGGAAAATCAAACAAACTCCAAAGTACAAGAGGAGATTAGGTGAGACTTCTTGGAGCAGCTGTAGTCAAAGCATTGAGCAAACTGCCCAAGAAACCAAAGAATGGAGAAAGAAAGAAAGAAGAAGACCCACAATTAAGAACATAACTACAGTAGCAAAACAAAATACATAACAGGTACCCCAGAGAATAGACTCTAACCCTCAAAGTAGTAGAACCACTGAAGGAGCTTCACGACGGCTAATTGCACCCTGAAGTCCCACCTAAAAGCAGGCATTAGAGACGAACACGGCAGCTTTGCAAGGTAAAACTGCTACTGATGTGGAAGATTTATTAGACGACAATATAAGAAAACTTTTCCTCAATTTGCAGAAAAACAAAATACAGCTTCTGATCTGCTAAAAAAATCACTGGGAAAACAACCAGCAAATTGGAAAGCAATACAGGGGAAGAGAAGAGGAAATACCAGACTCCTGTCTAACGGCAGCATGTGCAGAAGTGTCAAAGAAAGGAAATCTTGATGATCCAGACCACAGAAGACACGATGATAAATGAGACACCTGGTGAGAGTACTCGGAAAAAACAACAAACCAGCTAGGTCAGAGGGGACTTGTGAGCAGCGAAAGCAGACTCAGAGCAGCCTGAAGCTGTACTTGACAGACTCTTTCACTCTAAAATTGATAGATGAAAAGAAGGGGAGACAAGGAATTAACATGAAGTATTGTCTTCTTGACTTTTATAAGGCAGACAGATTCATTCTTGAAGGAAGCATTATCCAAAAAACCCCCCATGGCACTCCCGGTAACCACAGTTGCGAGTGATGTATGAATACTTTCATTGTGCTCTAAAAATAAGCTGAAAATAAAGCAAGTCATCCCACAAGAATGTCAGTCTCTGACTTGAATCACTGCTGATTTGCACTGGGTTTTAAATCTGAATGTGAGGTGAGCTGAAGAGCAGAATTAAGGCCTTCAGTTCATGTAGGTGACATCACGTATCTGACACACGTTTGAACTAACAGTTTGGCAATTTGCTTGGGAAACTCCCTGTAGAGGCAGATTTTAGAAGTACTGCTCTTGGGAAGAGGGTAAAATGTTAAACGAAGAAATGTAGCAAAATAATAAAGTAGAAAATGTGATCCGTATGAATTTTTATACTGCTATCAGTGTTAAAAAGGAAATTTAATGAGACCTACAACGTGTAGGGGTGTGTAAGTAGAAGTTTCTTCTACCTTCTGTAGGGCTCCCATTTTCCAGATAGTGCTGCAGGAATCAGACCAACAAAGCCAGCCTCAGGGACACTCATGATAAAATGCACCAAGAAGATGGGGAGGGGGCAGGAAACCTCCAGGCACAGTCTGAGAGGCTGAACTCACACACTCAGGCTGAAAGGTTACAGTTTCTAATGCTTTACATTTCTGATACTTGACAATGTCATCACCCACTAATATCAGACGGCAGCAGATATATTCAGGGTGTGTTATCAGGCGTCCAAAGGACTAAGCTGGGTTTTAAAGCCACGTTTTTGTAAAGAGAACCGAGCCCATCGTTTCATTATCATACCAGTGACTGTAGATGAATGGCGTTGATTTCTTGAACACCTATCCATAATATTCCTCTTTATAAAATCCCAAAATAATTAAAACCAGTAATCCCAACATGATCTGCCTAGACCGAATGTCCATATCTGCTCAGATGAGACCAACTTTGAAGGTGATAACAGTTCTTTGGAGAATAAACTGGAATCCTAAGAAAACTGTGTTAATAAGAAAAGTTATGTTATTCATAATCACAAGTTACTGAAAAGAGTTTGGCAGAGCAACAGCCATAAAAAACCATAATAATCTGAGGTCTTAAGAAAACCTTTCCCTGACCTTCTGAAATCCTCAGACATTCAAAATTAGCCACTTGCCATGGTTTTGCCAACCCTCAGAATTTGGTATTTTCTTAAACTCAAGCAATTGTAGATAAATATAATTATCATAATCTTTTATTTGTATCTCAGCTCAAAAAGGCCAGACTCCAGCTTTTCATGTGGAGGACAACAGAAGCATCGATGAGTTGAAAACTAAAAAATTAAACAAAAACAAAACAAAAAACCAAAACAAAACAAAGCAAAAGAAAACAAAACAAAACAAAAAAAAAACCAAACCACCAAACACCAGATCCACATACTTTAAAAACTATGTTATTTCAGGACTGTGAGAGTACTGTGAAGCTGGGGCCATGAATAGTTTCCCATTTCTTCACCTGAGTCTGGAATTGCGTTTGCTACATCTTCTTGAAACAGTTTTGAAAGCAAGTCTCAAAACACCTTTTGGCAGTGACCCGATGTGTTATTTATTTATTTAAAGGCACAAAAGAAGGGGGTGGAGAGTACAGGCACATGTGAAAGAACAATGAAACTACTAAGCCTGCTCTATTTTTATTTTAAAAGCTGAAACCGCCCCCCCAAGTATAAAATTTAGTAGCACTTGTTATGCAAGTGCATGCATGCCAAGCCTGTCACATGAAGGCAAACTTCATGTTTAAAATAGCCTTACAGTTTCAAAGGAATCACATCTTCCATGAGATGATAATTTTGCTTCAGAAAGAGGATGCGCCTGCATTTCTTACAGTTATCCCTTTCCTGCCTCTGTTCCACAGACACGAAAGGGAGTCCTCAAAAGCTCCGGTAGTTCTGGCTAGGGAAATACTAACACCCTCAACAAAGGCTTTGGCTTGAAGTGACACCCAAATTCTCTTCTTTGCATGGTCTTGAGAGGACCTCTATTTGGCTATTGGCAATTTTCACTGACCCCTTGGCATTCACCAGTCACAGCTGGCAGGCCCAGACAGACAGGATTCCAGTAGTTTTACTTAACCTCTAGAAATCTGAAGGAAGGAGAATAAGCAGAATGCATTGGAAAATTGCTACCGTCTTACAGCATTGCACTGAAAGGTGAGAAAACTCTGCAGAGTTTAGAGTGCTTATCCCCTCCCTGACGGGAACAGCAGCAGCACACCAGCCTGCCGCTTCCCAGGGATGAAGATCAAATATGAGAAGTAAACAAATTTACAAATCCAGATCAGTAAAATACACCACCTTCAAAAATGTTCATCTCAATGAGTCTCCGTAAAACCAGGGGAGCTCCAAGAACAGCGATTAACATCAGGGCTGAAGCAGATTACACTCAGCAAGAGGAAGTTCCTTCAACGTGAAAATGTTTTACAGAATCATTTAAATTCTGTGTGTTCATGCACTTAGTTGAGCTTAAAAAGTGATCAGTAAGTGATGACTTACAAGTTTTGTTTGGTGATTTCTGGATGAAAAAGATGATGCACAAACAATGGGAAACATTGTCCAAAACACGCATTGTTAAATAAGGTTGGAATAATAATAAGATACTTCTAACAAAGTTTTATGAAGAGTAGTAAAAACGTTATAAGACAAATATCTTTCAGACTCACTATAACTTTTACCCCAACAGCCATTTTGCCTGGTGAATTTCCCCAGTCCTGCAACTGCAATAAGGGAAAAGCACAACAAAAATACACTGAAATGAACTGCAAGGAATGCCTCAGAGCAAATCATCTGCAAGGGTTTTTGTTTCAGCATGAGCCTTCTGGGGTGCATCTTCCCATCTGTACCACATAAAATCCATTATGAGTTTTTCTAAAAGAGAAATAAGATTTTGCTGTCACTGTCCTACAAGGCTCACGCACTGCGACTAAAGCAATGCCCCGAGTGACTAACTGCACCAGAACAGAGGAACATCTGCTTTCAAGAAGAAAGAACCTCTTACCTTATCCTTCTCTGAAAAGTCAAACTTGCAATCCACCGTGTCTAAAATCTCACCTCTCCATACTAAATCCCAGAGCCATTTTACAGGCCCCACATTTTCCTTCTAGAGTTTTTATTTCCCAAGGAAAGGCTCACACCTCATCTGACTCCACAAGCAATTTAGCAAGGCTTTATTCAAAGAGCTGCTAGAGATAATGACTCACATCACAGGCTGCTGCAAAGAAGTGCCTGGGGGTGAAAGAGGGAGTTAAAAATCATGTATCAAACTCCACCTACAGTGTCTCCACCTTCCTAGGTTGGCCCTTTAAAATGCTGTCTTCCAACAGAGCATGAAGATAAATTCCTTCTGCATTTTTCCTGTACTGAAACACTCCTAGAGCATAAAGAAAAGCTCAGTTTTCTAAATGTTTCAAAAAAAAGAAAAAAAGGTATTATCTTTTTGAAATTGTAAGAGACCTAAGTGTAAACATACGTGTTTTGTCATCTTCCTTGAGGCCATTCTTGTAATTGTAAGGCAAAGGTAAATTAATGCTCTAACAGAGAATCTGAACACATCGGGCCCTAGATCTGAGTTCTTCCTACACTAGTTCACACTCCCAAAATATCTTAACAAGTTCTAAAATGCAGCAGAGTTGGGGGGGGAAAAAAAAAAAAAAAAGAAAAGAAAATTCAGTGACACCTGACTTTTTGAAAGGTTCCAGAGGAGAACTCCAGGCAGCATCCCCAGCAACGAATACCACACACACTGGGTGCGTTCAGGAACAGGCTTATCCAGCTTGACACAAAGGGATAAAAGAGGCCAGAATCTCAGAGACATTTCAAACGAGCTAATTGAGCACTGCTGCTGGAAGCTGGCTCACCCCACCACTTGCTCCTGTCCCTCGGCTATCCCCTCTCCTGACACCAAACACATACCTCATGCACCAGAGATGAAACCGAAGGGGAAATGATCTTGGGTCATGCCTTCCTTCAGCCCAGGGTGCCCTAAACCCAGACCAGGTCTTTCATCAAGTTCACTGCAAAGCCTCAGAAGTGCTGGTGGGTGGAAGAGGTGGTGGAAGGGGGAACGAGACTGAACAAGGTGAGCCATGGCACAGGACCAAACCGAGGACAACCACTACCTACTTTTGCCAGGTTTTTTGCTAGGCAAAGGAAAGAGCAGTATGAGCAAGGCTCTGACTACTGATCTAGCAGGGGGATATTGTCATCTCATCCTCAGAAAGCCTGGCTCATCACCAAGAGGGCTATCCCATCCATCAGCCACAAGAGCCCCCTTGTGTCCCCATGGCAGCAGAACGATATCTGATGAAAGTAAAAGGCAGAAAGTAAAGGAAATGTATAATTAAGGCAGTGGAATTCACTGTGGTTAGGGAATTAGCTGGGTTCAAAAGGGACCAAGCTCATCACATGCTCAACAAGAGGACTCGGCTAAGTTAAAAAATGTTGGATACATCCAAAAACTCTTGCCTGAAGTATGATGTTAATCTTGAGTTTTACCTCAGTATCTAATGAGAAGCACACGATTTTCTTACTAATACAGGTTTAATTAGCTAGTAGAGGTCACTGTGAAGGCCAAACTTCCAACAACCTCAGATTTAAAAAATCCTGAATTCAGACTTACAAGGGAATTTAACTCAGGAAAGTCTGCTAAGTGTGAGATTTTCAGTGCAAAATAAGAGCTTGCTATCTTTTATCCAAATATATTCAGTGACCTTACTCTGCAACACGCACTAGGAAAGGAAAGTGTAGCATGCTGAATACTAGGATAAATGACAAAAGAATACAGCAAAGAATGAAGAATTAATTATTTACATTGTATAACACATAACAGCATTTTTAAATCTCAACTTTCAACAGCCACAGAGAACATAAATGGAGACATAAACTAAAAGTTCACAAAATAAACGACATTTCTATCACATTTAAATTTCAATGCAGAAGGCAAAGTTTCACGGTATTTATCCCAAGTACAGAAGACAGTAAGTTCTATACAAAAGCACTACCATTAAGAGACTTGAACCGCTGACTTCTATAACAGGAGGGGAACTTGGCAACAGTGGTTGAGTTTAATGAAATATACCATTGAAATATACGATTTTGTCACTTTCTTTCCCACCTGAACACTGAAGAGGTTGTGATCTCCAGGGCCAGCGTGCTCTCACCTACTACCCTTGGCAAGCCAACGTTCAGCTAATACTACTGAAGGATGTGGCAACACAACTGCCTTAAAGTCTCTAGGCACCAGAAAAGGAGATGCACATCGTGTGCTTATTGCCCAGAAACAAACTGTTGTTTATTACTCCTAAGAAATGCTGCGTTACTCCTCAGTGGGCTGTGTGAGCAAAGTCTGAACTCCTGCCCTAGCAGCCCCTTCCAAAAGGTTTTCTCTCAGCAACAAAGCAGGTGTATACTTTTAAACAGAACTTTACCCACATCTGAAGAAAGATTTTTTTTTTATTTTAATCTCCTGGTGCAGCTTCATGACAGCAAGTACTTGCTATCTATAAGACTGCAGTTTAATTAAATTTTTAAACTACATCTAGAGTGCAGAGTAACCGCAAGTTGCCAAAAGTGCCCAAAACCCAACATTTGTGGGTGCCAGCAGAATTAAATTAATTAAAAATGAATTCCCACTAAGTAGCTGAGAGTACACCACTAAATACCCTGCCAGTGAAAAGAAATCTTACCCGGCCCAGCAGCACCTCCATGGCTCCCGCCGCCGCCCCCACAGGCCCATGCCTCCCACAGCTCCCGCACCTCGGCCCCAACCTCTGCCCAACAAGTTTTAACCGTCACCTTAACTTTATTCCGTGTTTAGCCTTCTTCTAAAGACTAAATGATTCATTTCCCCACAGGTTTCTCTCAGGCCCCGACTTCCAGGGACTATTTCACAAGCGTTAATCCTGCCCGCCTCACACTGTGGAAACTGAGGGCTGGCGGTTTTCCACCTTTTACAATTAGCTATCTGAGACACTGGGAAGGAAAAAAAACAACCAAACCAAACCTCACACGGTACCTTTCTGTGCTGTTAACCTGCCCTTGATGTTTGCGGAGCTGTTTCTTTCACTTTTCCCCTCAGTCTTGTCCAGTGTTTTTCCCCCCTTCTCAGGCGGGCTGTTTCGGCAGTGCCTGGCACCAGGGCTGCCCTCAGGGGGGCTGCCCTCAGGGGGGCTGCCCTCAGGGGGGCTGCCCGGCACCCAGCCTGCTCACACACTGCAAAGCCGGTTTTTGTGGAGTCCTTAGTATTCCACAGCATTTTATGTCTATATTAATGTCATTTTTGCAGGCAGATGCAAGCTGTTTCTGTGCTCTGGGCCATACAGGTGTGAACTACAGCTCTGGTTTTGGGCAGACAACACTGAGAGCTGACTCAGCCAGCTGAACTCAACAAAAAATGGTCTTCTCCCCCATTTGCCACCCAAAATGAAGGTGGACTGGGGGGAGAGCGGGCAGAAGCCTGGGTTTTCTGAGGGACGTCTCCCTTCCCACCACCATCTTGCCCAGAAGCAGCAGCTCCAGGAGGCTGTGGTGGGCCCTTCAGGGTCACCTCCCAAAGACAGCACTTACAAAAAACCTCATTTTCTCTCCGTCTCACAACAGGATTTTAGGTACTGGGTATTCACCCCTATTGCAATCACACCCATAAAACACTGTATTTCCAGGGTGAAGGGAATTTGTGCCAGTAGAGGAGCCATCAAGACCACACTTCAGGATGCTAAGGAAAGGTACGTCAGATGTCTCCATCCAGCTGCCTTCACCAACAGAAACACACAGAACAGGAGGAAAAAACAAATCAAGCCAAAAAAATTCCTCTTTATTTTAGAGATGATAGGAAATCTGCTGTGAGTCATCACCTAAGATTAAGTTCTTAGTTATAAAGATGGTTATTTGTCATCAGAACGTGTTTGTTGAAATGGCTGTAAGGGAAGCGTGTGTGTACAGGGGTCAGCGGTCGCCTGTCAGAGCTCTGCAGCTCCATCTGCAAAAGAGGAGGCAGCTGCTTTTAAACACAGCACAGGGAGGCTGCAGACATGAATTACCAGAGAGAACAGCTTCAGGAACAGCAATCAGAGACCGCTGAGACGGGGAGTTCAGCCGTGCTCCTGCGTGCTGTTACTCATCGCTACAATGAGGTTCGGATGACATTCACCACCACGCTCTCCATCTTACCAAGATGCTCTTCCAGCCAAGAAGGCACCGGGGAAGACAGAGAAGTGCAGGGCAAGGATGAGCAATGTCCCCAGTGAAGAGCAGTGACCTCCTCCTGAGCAGGAACCCTCCGCAGAGGAGGACAGGCAACCACACTCAGCTCCAGCCGTGGAGCACACAGACCCCCCAGGCAAGAAAAGGGCTGCTTGTGCCCCCCAACACCACGGCTGCAGCCAGGGAGTCTTCAGACAGAAAGAGAGAAACGAATACTTACAGCATCCTGATTAAATCTGCATCAAAAAATTCCATTGAAAGGGCTAATCCACAATTTATTACCTCCTAAAAGACAGAGATAGCTGAGCAGATGCTTTTTCTTCTCTCAGGCAGCACTGGCAGGCATGAAACAACTGCATGCTACTATATTTAAGTTCCCTCAGATATTATTTTTAAAATTATTTCAAAAATGGAACTTGCAAATTAGGGTAGGCTGAGATGCATTTATATCTTGGTTTTCATGCCCGCAAAGAGCAACTGGGATACATGAAACATTCTGGATAAACTCATCTTGACTGAAATCTACCCTCTGCGAATATTAAACCTGCATCAGGATTTCCAGCAGGGGAAGCGAGGAGGGAAACAACCCAGTTCTTTAGCTCACTGACAATGACAAATGCACGTAGAATCCACTGGGGTTTTTTAATGCACATCAGAAGCACTGACAGCAACAGAGACTATATGGGCCAGCAGCAAAATTGTGGAAAAAAAAAAAAAAAAAACCAAACCCAAAAGCCTAAAAAAAATAACAATGAACAACAACTAACCACCGAGTTATACCTGCTCCAGTTCCTCACAGAAAAGCCAGGAAAGAAAGCGCTAAAGCAGTTATTTTTGGAAGCATCTGCATTCCTCGCTGCTTCTCTCCATGTTTGCCTACACTCTCTGCCCCAGCAGCTCCCAGCCCCACCACCGCTTCAGGGCTGGCTGTCCCCAGTCCCTCTCCCTGCCCCAGCACCCATCCCCTCCCCGTGGGCAGCACCCACGTGTGGGGACATCGCAGACCGTCCTGAGCTGACCGTTAGAGGCAAACGCCTCCAGAAGCACTGAAACACCAGGTCCCACGAGCCAGGATCAGCTCACCTTCCCACGCACAGCAGATGGAGAGGGTCCCCGATGCCAGGCAGCCCTGCTCCTCCTGTCCTCCCTGTTGCAGCCAGGGGACACCCCACATCCACAAGCTACCAAGTGGCTTTCATCATGCGCTCATTTCCAGCTAAACCACCTTCCTGGACCAATGCAGAGCCCTACTCACCCTCTTGTGAACATGCAGATCCATCGGGGAACGGCAAGCAGGGACCAGAACCGCAACAGCCACCACTCAGATCAGCTTAAGCCACAATAATTCCTCTTCAACGGCAGCAACGTTGGCAACAGGGCAGCAAGCAACATGTGTTGCTCGTCAGCAATTACTGTTCTGAGCTCGTTATCCCTGGTGCTAACCACACGTGCGCACCTGGCTGCTCCAACACAAGGGCAGCGCCCAACAGCTGCTCAAAGTGTGAGGTTTTAGGAGGGAAACTTCCAGCAACTTCCTTGGTTGTGACCTGGCTGTGTACTGATCAGAATCTGCTCGCATCTTACATCGATAAAAAACAACTGCTGTGCTGCCAAAACATGCCAAGTCTTCTTCTGAGCTTTCTCAGGGCAAAAAGCACTGTTTGTAGCATCTGTATTCCCCCTTTCCCCAGTCTTAACTTCCATAAAACTCGGAGCATGTTCTGAACTGCAAACTGGTATTTTATTTATGTATTTATTTTTACCAGGTAGGTGAAGATTTGGACAACTCTAAGAGGGGCAAGTAAGCAGCTGGGACAAAAGGCAAAGCTGCAGGAAAAGAGCACTGTCTGGGGCAGCACAAGGGCCCTCACACCACCTTCCCCACCACTGGGGTTTGCTGTCCCCTCCCACGGACAACCAGGCCAGCAGCCCGTGCTGGCAGGACCAGTATGGCTCAAACCACCATCCTGGGCTCCCTCCCTCCTCCCACAGCCACCCCACGGCTCCCAGCCTTCTGGCTCATCTCTGACCATCCATGAGAAGCTTACTGTCATCCAAGGAGACACTCAAGCCTCAAAACTGTTTGTTTTTCATTTACATAAACTATTGGTTCAACTGTAAGTTCTGGAAAAGAAAAAATAAAAATAAAACCCACAGTGGTGTCTTTAAACATGCCAAAACTCCTTGTACTGGACAAATACTGACAGAAAGATGGTCCATGACCCTAAGAGGGGACAACCCAAGCATGAGATGAGATCCAACAGGAACAGAAGGGTGAATATGAGGAAACAACAAACAGCACCAGACAGCGTGATGGGAAAAAGTCCACAGAAGAAAGCTCCTCCAAGTCCACGACAGCTGTCCTAGCGTTGCACCTGCAATGATGGGTAAGCAGCTGTAATAAAATACCACCTCTGGCTGCTGCCTGCGTCCCACAACTCCAAGATGAAAAAAGCTAGAGCAGAGCAGCAAGGTTTAGAGTCATCTCCCAGAGAAGGAACAACACAACCACGCTGGGCCTGCTGATTAGTTCAAGTGAAGTAGAGATAAATATACTGCTGATCGTTCCAATCCATTCCTCTTAATGATTTCATGTGATGGGTAGAAGAGAAAGAAAAGACAGATGTTCTGCCTCAAATACTTGAGAGCAAGAGCACACATGCCCCTTCTCTCTTACGGCAACCAGGCTGAGGTAAAGAGGGGATCCCAGGAGACAGCAGGCTGCTGGAAAAATGATGGGCTGAATACAAGCACTTCCTTTTCAAATAACGAGAAGTATTGCAGATTTTTTTATCTGCACATAGAAACATTTCTAGTAAGCAGTTATCTGATGAACAGGAGTTTTCCCTGTAACATTCTAAAGCTCAGGAATTATTATTAAGTCCTCCTACCCGTTAGCAAGACCACAGCAGCATTTCTCCATTTACAGCTACTGAAATACATATGAATAAATGAATCAAACCCTGCTGATTTTAGAGCAAAACATGAAAGCAGCAGCTCGTGGTGCCTCGCTGAGGAAATTCTCTGGTGCCCTCTGGTGCCAGCTCCCCGGAGCAACCCGGAGGTGAGGGCTCGGCACGGTGCTCCACCGGGACATCCTCGGGACATCTGACTGTCAGCTTCTGAACGCTGAGGGGTTGTCACTCCTTTGCCTTCCAAAGCACAGCCTGCTTTAGATTTCATGAAGCTCCCGCTTGGTTTCTTCCCCTTCCCCCTAAGTCTGTAAATAACACATTTGTTTCTACCACAATAGAAAAAGCATCATCTTTTCACAGCGAGTTGTCACTTCAAATTTATGGCCAGGAACCTGCCCCCCTGCGATGCAAAACTGCAACTAACAGCCACGTGTTGAATCACCCATCAGTTAAAGAACAATAAAGGTGACAGGAACTCATCATGGTTTCGCCCCAGAGCCTGCTAAAGTGCTCAAATGACATGAAGCATCTGTGCTGGCCAAAGGAGCCACCAGGCTGTTTCTAGAGGCCAGTGCACCAGCCCAAACTGGGTGTGCCATCCCTCAAACTGGACCAGAAACTGTGAGAGTGGACTCTAAAGAACCCCCACCGCAGGGTCTTATTTCACACAACCAATCATAGCCAGGAGACATTTTCTTCTCATTTATACAGGTTTTCACCTTTACTGCCTGTGAGTGCATTTGTGTGTCTGCAGAAACTGTAGATTAAACCAGTTAAATCAATCTGTGCCAAATAACCCTCTGCCCATCCCAGTGCTGCCTTCACAAGGGCTGGGTTTTGCTTATTTATATTCTTTAAAAGTGGAAAAAACCCCACCCCAATCAAAACCCTAAGTCCACGCAGGACATACCTTTGGGGAAAGACACAAACTTGTCTTTTTGCAGAGCCTGCCCTGCAAAGTCACCAGAGAAGTCCTTCTGCTTAGTAAGAGATATTTAGGTGAGGAAATGGCATTTCATATTCCAAGGTCCTCTGGGCAGTGCCAGCATTTGCCTGCAGTGATTTGCACGCGGCAGCCTCAGTAACAGTGAGACAGCATCATCCCAAGGATGTGGGTAAAAACTAAATAGTAAGAAATCACAGTATTTTTGCAGTCTGTTGCCCAGCTAAGATTAATTACACTATGATTTGCATTACCCAATCCCATACAGGAACACAAACACTAGCTGAATTCAGCAAGGCATTACATTTAAAAAGCTGAGAGGCAGCTGAAAGGAAATAAATGTAAAAATAACACTCTGCCCTGGCCAGAGCCCTTCCCTGGGTCGGCTTCCAGACCCGGCAAGCCTACAGGCAGTGCTTTAGGGTGGTAAAAATGATTCCAAGCAGTAGGGAAAAGCCAGGGCGAAGCAAAACACGGTGTGTGCCTTGTAGTTAATCTTTCACCGCTCCAGGGTCACCTGCCACCCTGCCCAGCACCGAGCCCGCCCGACTCACCACCCAGAGGCCAGGGCCCAAACTCTGCAACCCCAACCTGTTTCCAAACAACTTCTCAGCAACTCATTCGAAAGCGTGTAACTATCTGAAATATTCAGCAGTCACTTGACCTTCTTCATGCCTAAAAGGACATCAGGGAGACCAGGAATTTGTCCTTAACGCTTGATGTGATTTCTGAAGAGATAAATATATTGGGTTGTGATCCGGATGTGCACAAATCCTAAAGTTTTGTGGTGTGTGGGATACTCCGAGGGTGTGAAAACCCTTGGGCTGTGCTGCTGTATCTCTGGGTGCTGGTGACTTCCTCCTGTACCACCCTGAATGAGAGTTTGTCACCTGCTCCACACCGGTCCTCGGCAGAGCTGCTCACAGACAGCCGCTGTCCGACTGACACTACCTGGAACAATCGAACTCACACCAAGGGTTCAAGCAGCACGAGCTGTCAGTCACTGGGCAAGGCTGGCCAGGCCCCCAAAACAAACAGGAAAATTAAGCCCTTCCAGTGTGGCCCAGTGACACCAGTGACAGTACCAGAGCGCCTCAGCGAGCCTTAGGTGTCCCTCTATGTCTACAAACAAGCTGCTGCTTCTGCTGCCGATGGGGAGCATCAAAAGCTGTTCTTCAAACTAGCAAATTTGGGGCAAGAAAAGAAGAGAAGCTACCAAAGGAATGTTTGCTGCAAATTTCACACAAAAAAATCCCACTAAAGTTGATTAAACTTTCAATTGCTGCTGTCAGGTGGTTTCCAGTCGCTACCCCAGCTAATGAACAGTTTGGAAGCATCTTTAAAGAAACATGGGCAAATCCCCAGGGAGGCTCATTTGTACATTAAGAAATGAGTCATTTCGATACCAGCTAAATTGGATACCGCTAATTTCAATCTGATTAAAAAAATCCTAAGCAGACCGGAGCCTCTACAGCAAAGGATTTCCTCATGCTTGGGCTGGAGGTAACAACGTCAGACCTGAGTTAATCTCCGAAAAAACTGTGATGATTTCTGGTCCCATTTGGCTTCAGAACCAGCTTCTCCCCAGTAACCGGGGATTGGAACCTTTCAGTCACTGCCCAGCAAGCCCAGGCCTGCAGGAAAGCTGCTCCTACAGCTGTGACTGGCTCTTTCAGAACAGGAGAGTTGAGAACACCGCAGAACACCCACCTGGCTCCAAAGATGTCCTTCTTCGCCAGGTCAATGCCAGAAACCACCTTCACCCTGAGGATCCGAGACTCCTCCTGTTAACAGAAAAAAGAAAATGGGTTTAATTCTGCAATTCATTTTCAAGACCAGCTGTTGGCAAGAGGTCGATGAGATCCCAGCCTTCTGAGAGCAGAGTCTCCCCTGGGCTGGATTTTGAAAAGGAAAATCCCTCGGGAGGAGGAGTACGCTCTATCTGCTAAAGAACATCCTGCATCCAAAGATGAAAAGCATCCAGCTCCAGGCAGAGCTGTGAAAGAGTTACAGAAAAGCACAATAAAAGTAGATAATAGCAACAACGTCACGGCAATAACAACCTAACGATAATAGTAATAAAAAGAGACAACAATTTGCTTGATCTTCAAGGATCCACACTCCCCCCAAACTGTTCTGACTCTAAAGCTGCCTCTTCAAACGCAAGGGAAAATAGGACATTTCTGTCCAATAATGGGAATGCCTCTTGATCAGAGACACGCCTGCAGTTTAAAAAACTTAAGAACGCCATTGCTTTGAGCTGTCTCACCACCTGGGTAGACACAGAGCTCCAACCCAGCTTCCAGGGGCACACGGCAGCTCCTGAGGATGCCCATCACAAGGGCATCGACCCAGTGCTCAGAGGAACACCTCACTGCCTGAAGCTACCGCGGAACATTGGCAGAAAGGGTATTTTTCACCTTCTTTTTCCCCCCGCCCTGTTTGAGCAGTTCATTTCTGCTGCACAAAGAGGCCACCCAAAGCAAGGCTGGAAAGGATCCTACAGAAACAGGTTCTGCAGTCACCTGTATCACTGCTACCTGTTTCTGCCCCGATAAGCCTCCCAGAGCTGCAAGATCCAAGATTCAGTTACAGTAATTTGAGCCACCATTCCTTGAAGCTTGCTCAGGAAACAATAGCGTTTTCCCCCAGGTTTCTCCTGGCATGGCCATGCTACACCTACTCTGTTTGCTTTCGATAGCTAAGAGCCAGCCACAGATTTCTTAGCTGCAGCTGAGATTTTTGAGATTATTAGGAAGGTCAGAAACTCCCCAGAAGCAAAGGCGTACCTGTCTGCTCTAATGCCATTCCTCTGGAAGGAGTCACAAACAGATGACTCCAGAGAAAGAGAAACAAAGGTCTCATTGACCCTGTCCGCAGGGCGAGTTCCATCCTGCCACACGTCCTGCATCCAAACAAGAGCTCCAGCACTTCCATCTGCAGAACTGGAGCACAAGAAGCTGTAACGCTGAGGGGAAAGGGATTTCTGACAGTAACTACAAGATCAAAGCCCCTCAGATCTCCTCCCACAGAGTCCAACATCAGCTTTGCTGGAGTGGCATCTTATCTGTGCATGAGGATCATCTCTGTGTATGATACATACTACATAAATTTCAGAGTGGGATGAGGTCCAGCTATGGAGAAGAGCAAATAAGAGACCTCCTAAGGAACCCAAAGGTGCACAAGTCCATGGGCCCTGATGAAATCCACCCACAGGTCCTGAAGGAGCTGTGGATGAAGCTGCCAACACGCTTTCCATCCTACCTGAGAAGTCGTGGCAGGCTGGTGAAGGTCCCGCTGACTGGGAACTCTTTTCCCATTTTCAAAAAGGGCAAAAAGGAAGATCTGGGGAACTACGAGTTGGCCGGCCTCTGTGCCTGGAGCAGATCCTCCACGTGGAAAATAAGGAGGTCACCGGTGAACCCCAACACGGTTTCACCAAGGGCAAGCCCACCTTCCACCAGGTTTGGGCCGCTACAACCACAACAAATCCCAGAATTTAAAAAAAATGTGCTGTTTGGAGTAGTTGGGTTACAGAGATCTCCCCCGCTGCTGCTGGAAAGCCAAAGGTGTGGGTGCTGGGGGCTGTTGGGCAGTAAAACACTAACATTTATGGAAGCTGACTTGTCAAAGCCATCGCTGCCCCGCTGACCTCACCCCACCCGGGGCACCAGCTGCCATAAAGCCCTGGGTTAGGCATTAACGCCCAGCCCCGCCGCTCGCCTCCTTCATTCCCAGCTCCTGCCCTGGCCAATCATTAACGGGAAGGTTACGGATCCTGGCCTCCCCCAAAAATGTCAGAGGTTACATACTTCTCCTCTTTGCCGAGGGATAACCTTTCCACACACTCTGTTTTCCCACCTGCGATCCACGCGGTGGAAGCTGGCTCCGAAATGGGTGACAGAACAGAGATGTGCTCACACACCCCGGGCAGGATTCACAGTTTGAGATTAATTTTTAAATGAGCAACACGTTTACTTACTCTGAAAAGCAAAGTGACTTCTCAAGCCTAAACTCAAGTGTAAAGAAATTCTATCAAAAACTCCTCCTGCCCTTGGATTAATGAAATCTCCTGGGGTTGGGAAGTTTAGGGAAGAGCCCTGGCAGAACTCAGTGCCCTGAGCCGGGTGTTTCTCCCCTATGGGTGAGGACGTAAGGCCACCCCATGGTCCAGGAGAGGTGGCAAAGTCCCCAGGCAGGCTGCAAAAGCCAGCCCCGACTAAACAAACTCATCAAAAGAACCCCCCAGCAATCCACTGCCCGGGGTGAGAAGGAAAGCTGTAGACATTAGCTTCTACAGGATGGCAAATCCCACACTACACCTAGAGCACACATTTAGGGAATAGCACTGAAATTGTCTATGGAGATGGGTATAAAATGAGAAATCTGGCTGTTTTAAACTGACAGACAGGTGTGAGAGGCACAAAGCTCCCACCAAACCAAGCCAGACGCCGTGCAGACCAGAGAGGATTCAACGCTCAACCCCTTCTTCCACAGCCACCCTATAAAAGGTGCCTAATCCCACCCGCCAGCCAAATCCCACACATTCCCTTTGGTGTTTTCCCGAGACTCCCAGCCAGCCGTCCCCGTGCCTGCAGACCCCCACTCACCCGGGCTGAGCCCCGTGCAGAGCTGGCACGTCCCCGGGAGCCGGGCGAGGGCAGAGCCAGCCAGGGCTGCACCTGGAGAAAGCTGAGCCCCAGCCGCGGCAGGGGAGTGTTGCCTTGGGTTTTGTTCAGCACTTTGTGGGTTTTTTTTTTCCCTTCTCCCCGGGCAGAGCCATTTGTGATTTCAACCCCAGATAGGCGCCGGCGAGGTAAATTTCCACTGGCTGGAAGGAGGGGAACCAGCTCAGGCTGGAAAGTTACCTGCAGGCAGGCACTCCGTGAACCCGGCTCCGTGCCCTGAGCGCCTCCGCTCTGCTTTATTAGACCTGCAAGTTTGCAAAACACAACAAACCAGAAAAGACAACAGATCTTTAACTCAACCTTTTGCTTGCAAAACACAGCGGGGTGGAAAAGACAACAGATCTTTACCCCAGTGTTTAACTGCCGGAACCTGTGCTACCCTGGATGAGAAACCACACACAGAGCCCCTGCAATAAAGCACAGTCGCCGGGACAAACCGCTCTCCAACGCTCCCCAACACTGGGAAAACCCAACCAGCACCTGCAGCTTCACAACAAAGCAGAGTATTTGACACCTCTGTAAAAACCAGAGCAGAAGTGTTGGCTGTCGCACCTTTCAGCAGCTGAGAAGGCAGAAGATCAGAGAGATGATGGCAGAGTCACGCCGATTCCTGCTCGGATTTGTTGGTGGATTCAGGGATGACAGAACTGCCTGGGCTGGAAGGGACCTTTCATGGAGTGCAACCCTCAACGACACCGACAAAACCCATCGCTAACCCCTGTCACCAGACAGGATTAGCCCAACCCAATCCATGCCTGAGTCAAAAACTCGTACTCTAGGAAGCTCAACCACAGCCACGTCCCACACAGAGCGCTGCCAACCCCCATAATCCCCTCCTCCGACACTCGGGCACCTGCCAGCACCCACACGGGGAGGGAGAACCCGGGTGGGACACCCACCTGCACCCCCAGACACAAATGCTTGAGTTAGAGTCTCTGTGGACACAAAAAGGGACCATGGTTTGGATGCCAAGCAGGGAAGCCGGTCAACATAAACTGTTATCTCCCAGCAGTGCGGGCACTGGGAGCAGCTGGTTTTCCTTCTGGGGAAAGAAGAGAGGCAGCCAAAGCGCAGAGCTCAGCCCCTGGGGACACCACGGTGATTTCTGGAGGCCCCAGCAACAGTACGTGATAAGGCTGAGTGTAATTCCTGAGCTATCTTCATAATCTTGACGTTTATCGGTGGCAATTTTGCAACCAGCCCCCGATAGGATCTCAGCTCTGCACTGGGTGCAGGAACGGGCAGCGAGGGCAGGAACCGCGTCTCCGCTCCGCGACAGCAAACACACACAGGGCAGAGGTGGCAGGGCTACAGCCAGGCGTGGAAATGCAAACCCCACGCCAGGTCAATCACCACGAGCAACCCGGCTCACACCTTCCTCCCTCCATGAGCTGATGGCACTCCCCTGGTGAAGGCCCAGGCTAGAACAAATTGTGCTTTTTTTTTTTTATTATTTAAAAAGAAGCATTCCTGCTGACTCCTGCTCTATTTTTGTAAGTCCACGCAGCTCCTCTGCAGCGAGCATGGTGAACCAGGTCACCTGGGCTCCTGAGAAATGCCTAAGAGAATACACAGGAACTTTCAATTACCGGACCTGCTGCACTGCACAAGGCTTTATTCTCCTTACTTAACACTCAGACCTATTTATATCCCCCTCCAAAGGAACTCATCTAACCCACACGTCGTTATCTGCACAACCCGATCCACTGCAGTCCCCAGAAGCCTCCTGCAGGCCGTGCACGGGTGTCTCCTACATCCAGCTGTGCCAGGAAAGGAAACAACTTTTATCCAGCAGCCTTCTTCCCAGCCAGGGGTTGGCATCTGCCCACTACGGGGCTGTGACCACCCCTGGTGGCCCTTTGCCTGCCCCATCCTCCTCTCCATCACAGGAGGCGAGGGCTGCCCCTGAGAATCTTGCCATAACAACACGTTTTCCATGAAAAGCCCAAGGATTGCTCACATCTGCTTCATTTAGCACCACTTTGTGGCAAGACAAATCCCAGCGTGGCGTGAGAAAGGAGGGCACGTCTGCTGCATCATCTGCACCCCTCGCAGATCTGCGGCGGAGGAAATTCTCCCTCATCTGCTTTTCCCTGAGAGGTTTATGATCTTTGGTGGGAGCAAAGAACCAGGAAAAGCATTTGGTACGTGTTGCTATCAAAAATACTAACAAAGCTTTGACTGGAACTTACTGGCGTGCTGGATGAAGCCTGTGACCTGAAAGTGACTCTCCCCATTGACTTGGTTTGAGAAGACAAAACCCCAGATCAACCCGGCCAGCACCAGAGCCCAGCTCCAAGTCATCTGCATCCAAACCCAACGTCTACTGCAAGTCTAATGGAAAACTGATAAAGGAAAATCTGACCATGACTTCTTTGCCTTCCCCGAGAGGATACAGACACTCAACTGATTCACTCAATCGAGCTTTTATTTCAACAAGTATGTAACTCTGGTATGCCCAAGCAGCCCTTTGAGCACGAACCACCATAAAGTAAAGGAACAAGGTTTTCCATGTCAGCTGCTCGCTTTCCGCTGGCCCTGCCTCTGCTAAGAGCTCTGCCAAGCCCAGTGAAACAAGGCCAGCTGGTTTAATTTCAGATAGTCATTATCCTGGGGTCAACGGCCGGACAGATCTATTACTTTCCAGCACACAGAAGAGAGCAGCACTTCAAAACTTATTAGTCAAAGGAGAAACACACGCACAAAAAAATCCAATTTCCCAGCGAAGGCCTGACAGCCCTGGCCAGTAACGAGGAAGGGACTGCACTCCCAATTAAGAGCCTGCAAAAGAAGTCACAGAAGGACGCTCAAAGCATCTTTGCTGGCACAGCAATTAGGTTTTTACTCTCCTCTAAGCCAACCTCTGATCCAGTTACATTTGTATTTCTTCTTTTTTAAAACATCTCTAAGTGGAGAAACCTCTCGGTTTCTCCCCTCCCGCCTTCTACCCCCTCCATCTCCGAGCTTGCTGACAAACAGCCCGTTACACCAGGGCACAAAGGTCTTCAAAGGCAAAGCGTTTTCAGATTTAATAATAGTTACTGCTACAAATTACTTGGAAAAGGATAAAAGCAGAATTCCCAGAAAACCAGTTTCTGTTGCGGTTAGGAGCGAGGCAGGAGAGCGGGTTCAAACCAGCGCGGGGAGGGAAACGGGGAGCTGAGGGTTTATTTGCAACACCACGTGCCGGGCACGGTCACCTGGCTGCTTCTCCTGCCATCCCGAGGGTCACAGCCACGCCAACGGGCACCAGCCGGGTCAGTTTGGGAAGATTCAGTCATTGCAAACTGCTGGAGGAAAAGCCATGGAGTGAGAAGAAGGTCTGCTTCAGCCGTCGGAAACATCACTGCCTTGACGGCCAGAAAAATCCCAGACCCTGGGCATGACCCTTCTCTGACCGGCTATTAGACATGGGAACAACTGCCCCGGGGTGCACCACAGCGACAGAAACTCCTGGAGCATCCCAAGGGCAGCCAGAGGGAGCATTCTGGGGGCAGGGATGAGCTGGGGGACACCCTGAGCAGCTCTGCGTGGGCACAAGCATAATAAAATGGACTAACCAGAACCAGGGTGACCTCATTGGAAAGGAATCACACACACTTTGTTTGCACGTGGGTATCTTGTTGGCTGTGACCAAAATCCAGATTATTTTTGGCATTTGCCATCCTTCCAAAGTAACCAGCCCTGACTGGCCACCAAAGGGACAGCTCAGACACGGGGATGTTATTTCCCCAACCAAAAGCAGCTCCTTTGTGTGCCTGTGAAGTGTGTTCCACATTCAGCAGACACACAGGGGTGGGGTTGGGCTGGGTTTGGAGGGTTTTGGTTGTTGTTGGGTTTTTGTTTGGTTTGTTTTTCCTTCACTGGGCCTGAAGATCACAGTCCTGCCTTTCAACAGCTCCTCAGACCAGGCTCAGATGCAGTTTTTCCCAGGAGAAAGGCCGTATGAGAAGAGCATCCCTTAGAAATAGCTTTTCCTCCCTCCCGGAAAAAAGGAAACCACTGTCTGATGACCAGCTGGTCTTTTTCTAGCAAAGGAGGAAGGTGGGTCAGTAGAACAGAACCTGAGCTCTCCAAGGATGCGCTTCCACCGTCACACAGATGCTGTTTTCACACACACATTCTGCTCCACCAAACTTCAAGGTATCCCGCGTGCACGGGATGCTTTACACACCCTTGGTTTAAAGCAACTTCTATGAAATTTCCGTTATCTTCCTCCTTTAACCTGCCAGGACGTTGACGGCTGTGATTAAAAAGGAGAGCATGTGCACTGCTGGCAGGTCACAGCCCGACACCCACACCTCCCTAGCCAAAAACCTAGCAGATAACAGAACACGGACATTCACCAGGGCGCTGCCGGCCACCAGCTCCGATTTTCCTTTCTTTTTTCCCCCCAGGAGATGTAAGTTTCCATCACCTACTCAACTTTTCACCCTTTCTGAAACGTACGAAGGAAGATCCAGCGTGAAACGTGAGAGGTTGAACTGTACTTTGTTGCCAGCTGGTCACGGGAGCAGGTTTATGCAACCACAATCTATATTCCTGGGAGATATTTAATGATCTCATCCCAGAACCGGGCAGCTTTATGGCAGCTGCCCTGCTTCATGCCAGCAGAGCCACCCGATAAAGCCAACAGCAGCAGGGCTGGGAGCTCAGTCCTCACCCCACACCCCCCGAGCTGCTGCAGAGCACCGAGAGAGACTGTGGGGCAGGCGAGGAACAGCACGAACCACATCTCACCAGGCTTTGCTGAAAAACCCTGTGATGCTTGAAGCATCAGTAATTACACCTTCCAACCATGAAGTATTAATGCTGGATTATTGCGGTGACTGGAATTCATCACACACGTTCAGCAGGGGTGGCTTCAAGCACACCACGAGAACAGCACCACACATCCTGCTACACTGGTAGCTGTAACGTGATGTATTCCCACTCATCCTGGTTTGAGAGGGGAAGGAAAAACAAGCAAAGTCGTTAAAAAGCAATATGAAGTGCTAACGAATCCAAAAGAGGCATCTAAAAAGCAATTTTAGAAAGATTAGTGAACATTGCTGGCACTGAACCTCCATCTACAATTTCAGTGCTCAGTGTATTCATTTACTACAAAAAGCCCTTATTTGAAGTTCATAGCAAGCCTCTGAAAGTACAGAGGATGAAATCCAGGCTTTAACCCCAGAATGGGATCAGAGCTGGGTTCAGGCATTCTGGAGAGCTTCACCAGTTTCTCTGTGAGGGGAGCAGAGGAGATACTGCCCAGATTTACCCGGCCGAAGGAGAGCGCCGCACTGAGCCGGGTGATGCAAACCTCCCGGCAGCTGGTACTTCTCCCAACTCCTGCAATAGCTCAGCTGGGAAACTGCAGCTCAGAGCAGGAACCAGGAATGTCAGTTCTCAGAGAAAGACTCCATTTTCTGGCACAATCTGTTTTCTTGCATGAATCATCCCATTATCCACCTTCCAGCTCTCACCTGGAGTTAATAATTAATGGTGCTGTAGGAGTTTCCAGCCTTCCCCGGTGAAGGAGCCCTGTCAGACATCACCATTTCAATGAGCACTGCTGTCACTCAGCCCAGGGCTGGCTCCTTCGGCCTCCCTTCCTCATCTTCAGCAAGTTTCTTTTATAAAAACCCAGCAGATTGTACCTCCACCTGTACCTGTTTTCCTGTAAGGCACACCCAACCATCAGCCCTGCTCCCCAGGGATTTCTGGGCACACACAGGCCCTCCTGGCTGGCAGGATGGCAAATCCCATATTGGAGTCCAAGCCCTCCCTTCTCCAGGGTGTCCCTGACACACAAGAATACGTTATCGACAGCCAAACACACGGACAGAAGCTAAGGTTTGGTGACAAAAAGCTGTACCTTAAAAAAAAGATAAAATTAACAAGAATATGACCAGAGCAGGAGAGTAAAATGAAGTGATTCAGCTAAAGAAGTTATTTCCTACACATACACGCATTTAAGATGCTTTTCAGGAGGAAGAAAAGTAGTTATTATCGTTCTTCTAATTAAAAAATATACAATTGCTCCTTTAAAAAAAAGCCAAAGGCACCCGAGCTAATGTACAGAGCCAAAATAATCCATTAATCAGGTCATCACCAGCACATCAATGGGATTGGGGAAAAAACACAGTACTTCTGCTTGGAGGGAAAATCTATTTTTTTCTTCCTTAATGAAATACACCCATCTGTTTCACACTGTACAACAGACCCATATTAAAAAAAAAAAGGGAAAAAAGGAAAAGGATACAGTGACACCAAGAACTTCTGTATGTAAATAGTACCAGCACACACACAGAGGGTGGAAGGCTTGGGGGTCTTTTGCTCTTGGGAGATGTGGCGTGTTGGTTGCTTTGGATTTGGTGTTTTGGCCTAGGCTTTCCTTAATTGTATTAACTGCTCCTAGGGAACTCCTGAAGAATTTGTGGAGTCTGATAAACAAACGGATTGCTGCTGGATGCTGCTGAGAGGTGAGCTCAGCCACTTGTTCCAGAATGGTACTTGACACTGACTAGACTAAGAAACACTCATTACAATATTCACCACTCATTATCCAAAACAAAGGGGGGACTCTGCGTTCTGCCAGGCGTTCTGGATGCAAACCGGGACCGAACAAAAGCCACATTCAGAACCCATGTACTGCAGAAGATCTGCAGTAGGGTCAGTCATCCAGCATCTGGGAGCAGGACCCCGGGAAGCGCAGATGCGTGCTCTTGGCAGAAAGAGAAAGAGCAGGGAGCAGAGGGCAGAGCGATTCAAAACCCCTCGCCAAGCTCCAAGGCAGCCCAACAACTTCTACCTCACCTTCCGTGCCATCAGCAAAGCCACTCGGGGTCAACAACAGGCAGGTAGAAGCAATCATTTCTTCTCCACTACTGCTTGCCCTCCCAAAATTACCCAGCCAGTATAAAAACTTTCCAAGATTTGGAGTTTGACAATAGTTTCTCTAGCTGCATCTAACCCAGCAGCCTGTCACGACAAACAGAAGCTGTTTTCATAACCATCAGCATCTTCACTCATCGTCTTAGACATAAGAGCTTTGGATTAATCTTGAGCAGCAGGATGGGGGGTAAGGCACAGAGGGGCTTGTGAAGGGCAATTTCTACCCTCCACCACCACCAAGGCTTTGACTTCTGGACAGCTCCATCAGCAACACTGATCTCTTTCTTTTATGGTTTGTTTTTTTCCCCCCAAGACAACAAATGAGTATTATGGTGAATGAAGTACAGCAGTGAAAAGCTCTTGGGTAACACAAATTAGTAGACCAAGTCTCCAAACAAAGTCAGCCTCCTCCAGGCAGGTTGAAATGAAGTTATGTGTGCTTTCAGAAAGTCCAATTTTGCTTCTAAATGATCACTGTGGCCACACAAAGCGAAGGGAGAAAAGCGGGAGGGAGCTGCTGCAGCAGAAACACCAAAATCCAAGCGCACACAGAGTCGCCCCCTTTAACAGGCAGAGCTTTTGCACATGTTGGGAGCTTCCAAACAACATTTCGCCTCAGGCATTTCCTAAAATATTACTTGGCCCGTACACAATTTCATATTGTAGTTGTTCATCTCGAATGTAGCAAAATCTGTCCAGAGGATCAGGTAACAGCTCCAGAAAACTCAATTCCTGGATTCCCCACTAAGGGAATAAAGCCCCAGCCTTCCCAGAATCGCTACCCAACCCGGGTAACTCCCCCTTCCCATCGGAATCCCACCCAGCCAACACCTCAAAAGCAGCAGCAGTCTCCTCGTTTCAGAGGATCCAATGGGAAGAACACACGGAGCACCACCCCGTCCAAGTTAACAGCATCTTCTGGGCTCTCCTCTCCTCCCACGTGCCACAGGGAACATCACGGAGCGCTCGAAACCTGCAGCACACACCATCTCCCAAAACCAGCACGTACAACTCACAAGCAGCTGCCAAGAGAAGTCTGTTAGGGAAAGTACCTGAACATTCTGACAAACTTTTGGCTTTCTTCTAAAACTCCCACAAGGCAACACGAAGAACTTTAGCAGCAGTCCTGTTTTGCAGGCAACGTTTCTAAAGCCAAATTAACTTTGGGAACAAGAGAAGCTGCAGCGCTTCACCCTGTGTGTTGGATCACCAGAGTCCCATAGCTGGATCTGCCAAAGCAACACAGAGGGGCTGGGGAAGACACGTCTCCTAAAACAAAAGCAGGGAAGAAAACTAACCCAAAGCAAAAGGCAAGGCTTTGTTATCTAGTCAAACGCTGACCCGGGAGCGATGCTGCAGGGAACGGCAGAGAAACCAGCACGAGAGGAAAAGTACAAGTTCCTCCCATGCAAGGAGCAACGCCGAGGGATGGGAAGATGACTAAACCAGAAGAGTCACAACACCACAGGTAGGCTGCCAGAGATGCAAGGCAGCAGCGAGAGCAGAAATCAACATTAATCACTAAGCCTCAGCCTTTTGCAACCCCTTCTTTCATTCTGATCAGCTGGCAGGGAGAAGCGGGGCGGCTTTGCAGCTCAGTAATGTTCCAAGCAGAGCATACCCCAGCCCAGCAGAATCTCACCAGGGTTCCCTCCCAAGCCATGGCTTCTAGGCAGAAGGGGCTTTTTGTTTAACACTTTCTAAGAGTGTTGGCCAAGCCCGCAGACTGTTCCATCGGTGTGCTAAGCCTAGTACTTCATCTACTACTGTTTTCTGAGGGGAATACCTAAACATTTCATCCATCAGCAGTGAAGTGCTATCCCCTCCCAACACTTCTGGTCTTAAATACGACACGGCTATGCTATTCTTTCCTCATCCAGCCTTAAAACCTGCAAGTGAGGTCAGAGAACCATAAAAGATGCCAGTAAATCAACAGACTGCCTCTGCTGTGCTCACCTCCTGCCTTCAGGCACCTTCCAGGTACTTCAAGCCTTTATGGAATAACCGGGGGGAGGATTCCTTCTGTGGAAAAGCTTTTTTAAGGGGATCACAAAGTGCTTCCACTTACCTATAACCATGTCTTTCCGTTTGGCTGGGAGACTCTTGTCCCAAGAGAAAAACCTGTTCGGTGTCCATAAAAGGGGAATGATGTTTCAGGCTAAGCTACATCAGACTGGGCACGAGCACAAGCCTAAGGGACTGGGCGGTGGAGAAGGGCCTGAACATCTTCAGAAGAGCACGATGCACACCCCCTTTATCTGAAATCCAAAGGTCAATCAATCACTGCACCAGCCCCACACACCAGTCTGTACCAGTACAACCAGACAGACGCCCTACCCGGTCACTGGTTGTAGCTCAGCGTTGGGTTGAGAGCCTCGCAGGCGGCGAGAGGAGACCACGATACCCAGCAGGAAGGAAAACAGAAAGAGCCTCAAAAAGGAAATCAAAAAGCAGCTGTTGCTAGGCAAAGACACGACTTACGGGAGTGCCAGAGCCAGAACAACTCAGGAAGTCAGATAAGAGCTGCGGAGGGCTTTTTCCAGGCAGATTTTCGGAGGTTCCCTCACAGGGAACACAACCAAAGCACAGCATGTTCCCCATAACAGGCTCCTGTCACAGAGGGGGCTCAGGCCGCGGGTCCCCAAGAGCTTCACCTCATTGTGGGTTGGTTGAAGGCCATGGCCAGGCCTCGGGACAAGCCCACCCTGGGAGATGAGCCAGGAGAAGCCACCTTGGACAACCAGGACACACCTGGCGGGGGGTCTGATGCCCAAGGGAGCCATGGAGCCCCCAGCACCGGCCTGCAGGCAGCCCCCGTGTCCCCAGCGCCAGGCCTCAGGCTTTGGCCCTGCCTCTGCCGTAAACATCAGGACCATGGCAAACATGCCAAAACCAGCCGGGGCTAAAATTCAGGTTTCCATGGCAACGCTGACAATGACACAGAGCGCTGTGCCGCGTTCCTGCCTTATCAAAGGCCGCAGGGCCCCGCATCCCTCCATGGCGCCACAGCCCCGGCCCGGCACCTCCATGGGCACCAAGGCCTGCAGCAGGCCTGGGATGGTGCTCCCCTCGCCCCTGAGCCCTCTCTCTCTGGAGTTTCCACATGAACTGGTGGTTCTGCCTCTGGTTTGAGGAATCTGAAACAAACCCTCCATCCCTGGCAGGGGATCCTCCATCCTTCACCCGTGGCTGTAGGGCACAGGAGTCACCCATGTCCAGTTCCCTCTAATCGTCCCTCATCAGAGCAAAATGAGAGAAAACATGCACACACAAGCAGTTCGGAACTGAACTGACCAGACTGAGAACAAAACTCAGACTCCCTGACAGCAGCACAACAGATTAACGGTGAATTTGTGTAGTATCAGCAGATAAAAGAGTTTGCCAAGTCAATTTCTGCAAGCAGCAGAGGCATTTCTCTGATGACAATGGCCGTCAGTCAAATGGCAACGGGGGAAACGCTTTCAAATACGCGCTGCTTCCAACCTAAGGTTTGGACAACATCCTAAGGAAAAGCAGTATTTGTAGGCACGTGATATCAGAAGATCTCCACAAGACCTGAAAATGCATTAGCTACAAACTTTACCATCTTAACTGGGCAGACTGGGGCTGCTGGTCAAGGGTTCCGAAGGACCTGTGACCCCGAGGGCTGCCAGAAGCGGCTCTCCCAGGAGCTCGTGGACACTCGGTGCCTGATGGCCTCACAGGTCACCCACATCCAGCTTCTAACCGCTTTACAACATTTGACTTTTAAACTACTACAGAAACTAGTAAGTCTTCATGTCACCCGACCTCTGGTTCAACTGCAGGATGTCCCTGAAGTGGCAGCTCTAACCCCGGCTGCCCAGCACAGGCAGGACAGGAGATCCGCTGGACCATCCCCTCTGCTCCCACCTCTCCCCTTCCCGGGGTTCCACAAAGGCAGAGCCTTCCACAGAATCACAGCCTCAAAGGAAGGAAGGAAAACAAGAGACCACAGGAGAAGGTGCCTTCTAGATAAAAGAGGCAATAGGACAAGCACCACTGTCAGCAAGCACCCCAAAAACCATCCCTTGGTTAATCAGCCCAAAGCCTAATCAGTAGCACAGACCCAGGCACGCAAGACAAGTCTAGAATACAATAAACTCTGAAAAGTGTCAAAAACAAGCCCTGAGGAACTGGAACTACAAAGAGGCACGTGGCAGGTACAGCACTCTGGGCTGGCACCCCGGGAAGTTACCGGCGAGCACTTCTTTGATGAGCTGGGAAAGAACTGGGGCACAAAGCCTGTGCTCTAACTCCAACTCATCAAGACCGCGGTGAAGTGACAACAGCACAGCACAGCAAAGACCATTGTTCCTCAAACAGCTGGTGATGGGCACAACCACAAAGATGCTTCAGAGGAAGAAGAAACACCCGTGGTAGTTTCAGGCTGCTGATATTCCAGGAATGTCTACTTTTTAATGAGAATTTTAATGCTCTTGGACTCATCTCCTGCAACCATTACTGAGAGAGAGGATGAGCACCAGCACTGTGGGCGAGAAGGAGCAGAAGATGTAGCACAGGAGATGACAATACAGCAGAAGCAAAGCCCTCCTGCTGGGTAAGCCCAGGAGGTAGGACCAAGAGAGAAGACAGGAAACGTGACTCATCCCACTCACTGCTCTCAGTAGGTTTCTGCTTTAACGGGGAGTACTGGTGAGTCACCGTGAAGGACAGCACCGGGACAGAGGTGTGTCACAGCCACACTGCAAAGCTCCTTTGTGCAGGGAATGGAAAGGAGAAGTGCCTCCTCAGGCCAAGGCTGTGGGGAGCAGGCATTACTCACCCAAAACCTGGGCTGAACATGCACATGAACTTTTAGTCCTGCGTTTGTTATCTCCTACCTGACTCCAGGAGTTCACTTTCTCCTACGCACTGGAAGCCAGGAATAAAATATTAAGTGACAAGACCTGACCAGATGGAACCGAAGCCAAACAGAGAGCAAGGATGAAAGCAAAGGTCTTTCTCCTGCCCACCCAACCACTGGCCTCCACCACTCATCCGAGACAGCCACAGGGCTGCACAACTGCACCCAGACAGGGGTTTACCATCTCCTCGGGTGCCAACCCACTGATGATGCCAGCACTGAGACTGCACTGTAGAAGAGAAGGCAGAGGAAGCAGAGGTAAAGGCAGGGAGGAGAGCGCAGCCACACCAACACAACCTAACCACAGCCACCCAGTGAAATGGCACCTACGTCACTGAAGTATTTCACACAATCTGCAGCTCTCCTTCCGTCCACTAACTGCCCCAATCAAGCATTTTCAAGTTCTTCTGGCTCCCCAGCCATAAGCAATGGCTAAGCCAATATTTACACCACATCCACCTCCCTAAGAACAGAGGTCAAGCGAGTGCACCGCCGCGTGCTCTTTCCAAAGCACCATTTCTGCTGCTTTGTTAATCAGGCTAATTAGCATAAGCAGAAAGCAGAGGCGCGTGGTTCTGTCCACACGCCATGTGTGCTCCTCACCACTCCCATCACCACAGGCAAACTCAGGAGACCTTTATTTTCTCCACTTGCTTGCTGGGGAGTTTGTCCATTTATTGTTCCCAGAGGGCTTTAGACAGACTCACCACAGATTTCATCGGGCTCAAGATTCCAGCCAAAGCTTGGGATTCACAAGACCCAGACAGCCAAACTGATAGCCACCCAACAGCAGATGTCCTGCCCTCCCTCCTTCACACCCCCCTGCCACAAACCTCTGACTCCCATCACCTTTCCAGCAACTCAACAGCCCAGCTGCTGTTACAAACTACCCATTTGCACTGGTTTACAGAAGGTCCCAAGACGCACTGGAGAAAGCAGGACCTGCCTTTCAGCAGTGCAAACCCACTTAGATCCATAGTGGTGGCTCCAGAAGCCATTACCCAACACAGGTGGCAGCAGACGACCATCCGCTGAAGGTCCTCAGCCCACCCAGGAGTAGGGAAGCAGGGTAACGAGGGAGCCATGGCATTACACCAACCCAGAAACCTGTATTTCAGTGCATTTTAATCATCTGAGCTAAAGGATCTCTTTTCAGTCTCATTTCCCTGTGCCGGGCTGTCTCCATCTCCGATGGTCTCAGCCTGGCCTCCTTCCCACCACAAAACTCTTCCTCACAACAGGGAATTAGCTCTAACACCTTCAGCCTTTGCCATGGATAATCGTGTGAAGACTGAAAAGCTTTACAAATAATTTCATATTTAGTAACAAATCTGAGCCACACTCCAGGATTTGCTAGAGATGCAACATCAGCAGATATTGGAGATGGTCTCCTCAACCCCAAAGGCCACACATCCAAACCCTTGCAGGAGGTACAACACAGCCCCCAGAGCTTTGAGGCTTTCCCAACGTTTGGGCAAGGACAGCAGCTTTCCAGTGATCCCCAGCTAAACTGCCAAGCAGATCCCGCTCTGCTTCACGGACCCGGGAGCCCATCCAAGGTCACCCCACAAGTCCCTTCAACTCACGGGTGTAGACACATCAACCAAAGGTTCAGCAAACGCCTTCCTACAGCAAACACTGGAGTAAGGTACAGGCAAAAACCTGGCAGCACCACCATGGGATTAACCCCCAGCTTCCAGGGCCTTCAGGCTCAAGGACCTTCCCGAGATCGAACAGACAAAAAAAACGGAGTGAAATGTCTCTGCTTTGGTTTAGTAGCAGAAATGAAGCATGATTTCACATGGACATACCAACAGCTAGGGAAAAACAGCAGCTGGCTGGTGTTCAGCAGAAAAAAACACCCCATAAAATGCCGAGATTGTGAAGCACTGTCCCTAGTGTCATTTCTCAATGATTAAGAAGTTAAATCCTTTTGTTGACTTATTTCAGGAGTCGATCACAGTTCACGTAAGTTGCGCCGTGGCATGAAGGAGACCTGACATCGTCTCTCTCATCAGAGGAGCTGGATAAACAGAGGAGGAGGAGGCTGCAGAAACCCAAACAAATTCCTTTGGCTCTCCTCCCTCCAACCTATCCCAAAGATAAACTAACAGCAGGGAAGAAGTTTCTAGCCGGAAGATAAGATGCTGCTTCATCCCCCAAAGACCCGAAACACAACCCAAGGGGTCCAGCAGCGGCAGAGAGCAGCAGAGCACCCTTCCAGCCATGCCGAGCACCCAGGTGTCCACAGACACGCCACAGACCTCGTGCCCACTCTCCCTGGGAGGAGGCCAGAAGCTCTTCCCTGCCACACCAGTCACCAGATGGACAGCGGACGAGGATGTCATCCCAGGACACCTTCTGCCGAGCGTTACTCATCGCTCCCATCCCTCCACAATCAGCGCAGCGTGATCAGCGGCACAGAGACGCAGGAGGAGGGTAAGGCTTTGAACTGCTTGCAATTAAAACCAAACACAGAAGAGCACACACTGTATTAACATACCGCCAGCCTCCAGCCAGGATTACTCCAGGCTGGGAACTGCCAAAGGAGAGGACGGCCTGATTGTGCACCCTTCTGAACCATCCTGCTCTCTTCCACACTAAGAAAACCTGTCTTGAGTCAGCATGACACCAATAAACCAACAGCAACCCTCAGCTGGGCACAGGAACATGGTGCTACAGCCTAACTGCAGAGCACAGCTCATCCGTGGGGTACTCCTCATGTCCTGGCAGCGTGCTCACAGTCGCTGCTACTCCTTTCGTTACAGGCGAAGTTCCCAACTCCTGGAAATGAGGATTCAGACGAGTACATCCCGCCAGAGCACAGGGAGCAAGGTTACAGAGCGGAGGGAGGAAAGAACCAACCATCACAGACGGAGATGCTGAACGTGCCGCCCGGCCGGGACACGGTCTGGAGGGCAGACCCTTCCCGGGGCATTTCAAGAATCCAGTTCCTGGGTTTGTTTTCCCGGGGTTTGGGTTGCTTTGCTGCTGCTGCTGGTGGTTTTTTCCCAAGCTATTTTAACTCCAGTTAGCTTCCAGGCCTGTGCAGTTTAACCACATCTCTCATTTCAAAATGAATTACGAGCAAATTGCTGCCTCCTCGCAAAAAACAATCCCTTGATTCGGGTTTTGGGTTTTTCCTCTTTTATGGGAGACGGAGGGACAGGGGAGGGAGCAGGCTGAGCACTCCCAGAGCAGAAGGTGAAACCCCCGGCAGGTTTCAGTGGTGAAACGGCAGCAGCCGAGCGCGCCGGCAGTAAAACCACATTCCTTTCAGGTCCCAGGAGCCACCCAACCTGCCGCTGCCTCCCGCGCCAGCTTCCCGAAAAGAACAGTGCTCACAGAGCGCACTTGGGGTCTGGCTGCAAGGGGCCGGGGCCGCCTGGCAGCACCTCTCTCACTGCTGAACCCTCCTCTTCAACACAACTCACACAAACCTTGAAGAGGAAGCGGCAACGAAAGCAAGAGGAAGAAATTTACAGCAGTCAGGCTGTCCCTGTTTGCCAACACCAAAATCTACGGAGCTGTAACCAGCCCTGCACACGGGGATGGCGTCTCCGGTGTTCTACGGAGCAGGGCCGGCTGACAATCCATCCCCCCTGCCAGCAGCAGGCCCAGAGGCCTCCCGCTCTCCCGGGAAAGCCCCAGTTTAGATGAGTTTGATTAAGCAAGAGGTCTCGGCCCTGAATATTCCCAGGGGACTGCGAGGCTGTGGGTTTGGCCTGATCCAGCCGAGATCCCTCAGCTGCCAAACCGGCGGCACCCAGAGCCCCTGTGAAGCGGCAGAGCCCCCAGCACACACCTCCTGGGGCCGTGCAGCATCACCCACGGGGGTGACACGGATACAGGCAACAGCACCCAGTCCCACAGCACCTCTGGAGACAGCCCACCCGGCATCCCGAGCTGCACTGGCTTTAGAAAGGATAAACATGATAACCTCTCACTGGCTGAAGGTGTGACTCCAGCCTGGAAGCTGAGGAGGCGTGCTCCTCCTTCCCATAACATCCCAAGACATCCAGTTCACTCCCTTCTGGAAGGTCAGCCTGGCACTCCTATCAGGTTCTATTTCCAAAACAAAGCGAGCCATCAGAGCTCCGCTGAGCCTAACTCCCCAGGAAGCCGTGTCCCTGGGCCGGGAAGGCTGCTGCGGCAGCGGGAGGGCTGGGATCCGCAGGTGAGCAGCTCAGCATCCCTGCTTGCTTCCCGGGAAAACGGGATCTGTGCAGAAACAGAGGATAACCTTGCCCTTACATTTACCACTACACAGTGCCCTCCCATGGCCAGCCCACAACACGGATCCTGGAAACACTGAGGCCAGGGAGATGCTTTTGGTCCCCTCCCCAGGAGGGGTGTGTGGGCAGCAAGGACAGGGATGGCTTCACCTGGAAATCCCTGGAAAATACCCCACCATAAAGCCCCCCAATGACGGGGGGGAGCACAGAGAGCTCTCTGAGCGGGCGTAT
Source organism: Thinocorus orbignyianus (assembly GCA_013400375.1). NCBI lineage: Eukaryota > Metazoa > Chordata > Aves > Ciconiiformes > Thinocoridae > Thinocorus > Thinocorus orbignyianus. The sequence goes on from VXBW01004813.1 coordinate 264,341, forward strand.
GTAGAAAACCAGAACTCCATCACTCCCTCAGACCCACATTTTAACATAAACCACCTCGAGTGTCTTTACACTACTTTGTAAACCAAAACTAGAACTTTCTTGGTGGCAGCAGTGCCCAAAACACGCTGGTACCGTTAAAAGCAGGTTTAAACCACCAGCCTTTAGAGCCATCTATTGACCCCCAGAACCACAGCCTGTTCACTGTGTTACCGTGCCACAACGGGTAGGCACGCAAGCCCTTTCATTTATGAAATGCTTCCTTAGCTGAACTTTTTAATTAGCATTTAAAGTTTCCCATGCCAGCCCCGGCAAGCCAATGCGCTCCGAATCCATAAAACCAAGCCAGATTTTTATTTTTTTTTCCATTTAAAAAGTCAATAAAAAAGTTACTGTTCTGAATCGCTTATCACCAGGACACCGTGTCACTGCTGGGACCAAGGGAGGGCCCTGCTCCATCCTCCATCCATCCATCCATCCATCCATCCAAGAATCAGTGCTGCTGCTTCTGGAGATGCTTAGATGCTTCCCCCCAGCAACTTGTCAGGCTTATTTTCCTAATTTTCCTGATCTACTGAAAACACAAAGCACAGAATCCCAACACAGCTCCACTCAATCCCTGCTCCACGGCGCAGAAAGGTGTCAGATGAACTGTAGATAAGCCCAAGCTTTCCAGGAATCCATCCCATCCGCAGGAACCATTTCTATCACACACGAAAACCCAGCTTTGGGGTATTTCCCAACAGCATGACACCGGAATCCCCAAGGGTTTCAGGACCTGGATCTTCCCTCTTACACACACCGCTCTGCCCAGGAACTGGGAGGAGGAAAAAAAGGTTAAGCCCAGAGCTGTTCATCTGCAGGCAGATGCAATGCCAGCTCCTGCATCGAGACATTTCCCCCAACACAAGCTCCTTTCTGACAATTTCCAATGCCTGACAAAATGTCACCTCAGCAGGAAGCTTGTCATTTCGGTTTATCCACTCACAAGTCATGGGGATTGAACACAACTTGAGAAGAACGCTGGAATTGGGAAGAGCTGCTCCATGTATGGACCTCTTTGGGCTTGTATTTTGAAATACAAACACTCTTTCTTCACGGATCTTTTTCTGAAGACTCATTATCTATTCAGCCGAATGAGATACAAGGAGCTGCACGTGTTTCCTGCACCCAAGCACCCCGAGGAAGGCAAAGGAACTCATGGAAGCCTCTCTTTTGTTTGAGCCCACGGCTCTCAGGAACCCCACGCTGAAATGAACGAGCTGAGCTTCTCCAGGGACACATTCCTCTTGCAGGGAGGAGAAAATACAAAGAAAGGCAACTAAAAAGTGGATGAAGTTTGAGATTAATCCAGTAATTCCCAGGAATCAAGCGTCTCGACACATCCAATGGCTGAGGAAGGCCCTGACCGAGCAAAGGCTGGAGGAAATCACCTCTGTCCCTTGTGCTGCTGGTCCCATCCCATGCTGGAAACCTGTCCCCGTTCCAGCAGGGTGATTAATTAACATCCAAACCCAAGGCGTGCGCCGGGCACAGGGGCCACCTCCCCCGCGCTCTCCAAAGTCTCCAAATCTGCCGGCATTTACAGATGGCAGGCGGTGGGTGAACTCGATCCATGGCTAATTTTAACTGAGGGATTCACGTAAACATTTTTCATAGCTCCTATTCCCAAAGAGGCAGATTTACCAAAACCCCACTTGAAGAACAACGCAGCCCAAAGGCAAGGGTGGGTTTGTCACCCGTGACTCCCCCGCTGCCTCAGCGCCTGCGGGAGCCGGGGAGCAGAACCACAGCAGATGCCCGTGTGGAAGGTGCCCACTGGGAACCCCAGCTGTGTGCACAGACCAACGCAGGCACAGGCTGTGCAGGCACCTCTTCAGACACACCGTAGGCCTGACAGGTTAAGCCGACGCTTAATGATTTGTAAGAGATAGCGCTGGTTTTACGAGGAGCCACCAAGCCGGCCTGGCTTACCTTTAACCAAGGCCAGCAGAAGCCACCACGGGCCAGGCCGGCGCGCAGACATACCTGCCCCTCGCCGCCTTCCCTGCTCCCCTCGGCCCAAACCTTCACCCCGGGCTCAGCAGCGGGGCAGTGGGTACAGGGAAACGCCACCCGGGCTCTGCTCCATGCCCTTCCTCCTCTGGCCTCCACCCCATCTCCACCGGTGGCCTCCTGTCCTGTCTTCACACAAGGGCTGCTCTGCTCCAGCACCATCCGCGGGGACACGGGACACGAAGAGGGTTTGGCTGCTCCTCACGGGTTGGGGAACAGCAGTCGCCACCACATCCATGGTGTAGGGCCACCACGGGCCATCGCGGAGACACCAAAGGCTTGCTCTTCCCACCAATTCTTCTGCAAACAGCTTGGCTTCACCCATGGAGGTGGGCGATGGACACCTCTCCTTGCCCGCCAGGGAGGGGAGCACCATGGCAGTGCCCACCCTCGCTCTCCAAGCCCCCTCCCAGCCGTGTCCCGGCGGCTGCAGCTGGGCTCTCCCACCCAGCACGTTTCTCCAGCACTTGCTCCTCTTTAACATTCCGTGCGAGTCCCGGCGCACGGGGAGGAAGGAGCCAGGGACAAAAGACACCAACGGGAACGCGCACAACAGCTCCAGGCTCCAGGACTCTGCTCCCAGCCACCTCCCCACGATGGCTCCTGGCTTCCCCTTCCCTCCCAGATCACACCAGCCATCCCACTCCAACCCATCAGTTTTGGGGTGCTGGGATGGTCAACCTCACTGGTCCAGCTGTTCCCCCAGGGGGATCACCACCACTCGGGTCACCCCATGGGACGGCGAAGCAGAGGCATCCCCAAGGCTCGGGGAAACGACCCCAGGGGGGAAAAGATCCCCCTGGATGTGGTTCTTGCTCCAGGAAGCGCCCAAGGCTCTCGCAGGGGGCTCCCTTCTCCCCTGCCTGCTCACACACACAGCGTTGCACAGCTCCACGCAGCAACAACAGCAGAGCTCACCACCCACCAGGGCCAAACCCCTCCTTTCCAACTGGGACTGACTGGTGCGGGCATCTACCCTGGGTGCCGCTTGGATGCCATAGGTGACAGAATTGTCTGGCAGCTTCTGCAGCTGGGAAATCATTTTGATGCCAGTTTCTGCTGCAGCACAAAGACCGACGGACACCCCATAAAAATACACCGTGAGAACTGCTTTTATTATTCAGTGCTGTGGAACACAGCCCACGCCAACAGCCGACACCGGCGACACGGGCTGTCCCTCCTGGGATGCTGTCCTGCCAGCAAAGGGCCAGGCCAGGCACTGAGGAGGGTTTGACCCCGCTGAATTAATTATGCATAATTAATTTCCTAGCGCAAAGGAAGCCGGGGCTGCCAAGGCCGGGGCGGCGATGGGCTCTCCCCGGGCAGAGCACCCCCCGGTAACCCCGGCTCTTTG
>VXBW01004813.1:276815-288379 GCA_013400375.1 Thinocorus orbignyianus
GCACACCATGGAACCCCCGACAGCCCAAGGATGCACACCATGGAACCCCCGACAGCCCAAGGATGCACACCATGGAACCCCCGACGTGTGACACAGACCTGGAACACTTCCTGCCTGGCTTCCCACACTGTTTGGCCAACTTAGACCCATGAGTGTGACACCATGTGGTCAGGGACACTCCTTGACCTTTAAAGACCATCCAGTTCCAACCCCCTGCCCTGGGCCCGGACCCCTCCCACCACACCAGGTTGCTCCAAGCCCCATCCAGCCTGGCCTTGAACCCCTCCAGGGATGGGGTGACCAACCTGTTCCAGTGCCTCACCACCCCCACAGCAAAGTTCTTCCCCAAATCTCATCTCCATCTCCCCTCTTTCAGTGTCAAACCCTTCCCCCTCACCCTGTGGCTCCCCTCCCTTATCAAGAGTCCTTCCTGGAGCCCCTTCCCCTCCTATGGTTCCCCTCCCTCATCGAGGGTCCCTCCCCAGCTTTCCTGGAGCCTCTTTAAGGGGCTCTGAAGTCTGTACTTTAGGAGCCTTAATTGGAGCTGGACCTCACTGATTACTCACCAGCTCCTTTTCCATCAGCTATCAGTAAACAGCCTCCTAACAGGAGGTTTTGTCAACCCCGAGCATTCTGTGCACCCCGAAATAAGCACTCTGTGAGTAGTCTCACAGGGATGGCTGGTGAGAGCTGTCACAACAACCAGGGTAACCTACACCCTCCTGTGAGTACATCCAGAAGGCTGACAAAAGCCATCTAGATGTCTTGCTACTTAGGCCTAACATTAATCCCACGCCAGAACTCTCTTGTAGAAACAACAGCGAAGAAAATCCAGATACCAAAACGCTCAGGGAAGTCTTTCAAGCAGCCCCAAGTGGCACTTCAGCCTCGGCTGTGAAGTCCACGTGGGACCCCCGGGCCAGCAGCCCACCAGGCAGCCACTCCAAGCAGCAGGGACGAGGGTTGAAGAGGGAAGAAATGAAGCAGAGAAGGAGAGAAAGAGCTGAAGGGATCAGCTAGAGGAGAGCTGGGAGGAGTGTAGTGAGCAAAAGGGTGAGTAGGAGGAAAATAAAGCTGAGCTGTAGGCGGGTGAGAGGTACATAAAGCCCTGCAGATGATACCAGCTTCCAGAGTCGTGAGTCAAACACTGAAGCATGAAACAAGGCGACAAAGGGTATCCCAGATCCTTCCAATTCACACAAAAACTTGGGCAAATAACGCTCTCCGCCAGGGATCTGTTACGCAAAATCAATATTCATCTCGGTGGGGTAAGTAATGTTTGAAGAGTGAGTCACACAGCTGAGGGATGTATGCGAGCCCGAGTGCTTCCATGGGTTCCAAATGTGCCCAAAACACAACACAGGAAAAGCGGGGGATTAAACGTTGTGCAAAATGTAAAAACTGAGATTGTTTTGAAAAGGCTCACCCTGAAGAAGGAGGAATGGGTCACACTGACGGGCCAGGCAGGTCCAGTTTTTCAGGATCTTGCCCAGTTTTTCAGGATCTCCACCATGCAGTGACGTTCCTCCAGCCTTGCTTTTGCCCCCTCACTATCTGGCATTTGTGTTCCTTGGAGCAGGGGTGTCTTTTTACCAAACGTGCCTGCAAAACAGGAAATAATAGGAATGATCTTGCTTTTAAAACGAAGGCTGCAGAGCCTGGGATGGCCAGGGAGGGCCGTGGGCACGGCCGAGGCTCTCTGCAACAAACAGAGCAGATTTAGGCTCTGGGAAGGAATCAGCTCAATCCACCAAGCTCTGGGTTACTCTCATGGACATTCCTTTCTTCACCAACTGCTCAGGGGGCTCAGACACTTCACCTGGCAAGAAAATACGGCCAAAACCAGATTGTGTGGGAAACCTGGGATGCCTTCTTAAAGCCTTATCTCCACCTACTATTTATTTCCAGAAGTTCACATTTCTTTACAGCATCTCCCAACCTTCTTGGCCTCATGGACAGCTGCCAACTCAATTTTCCCCCTACTCCTAGCTGTAATTCTTCCTTTTGTGGCTCACATTTGTGTGGGCTGTTTGCCTCTAATGACCCACAGCCTCACAGCGCTTTTCCAAACGCCATCCTGTATCAAACACAGCCTGGGGCTTGTCCAGCATTCCCAAGCTGCTCCTAAAGGAATCACTGAATTTTTAGACCAATACGAATTCTGATACAGAAACTTGATTTCCCTTTCTAGGTGCTTTATTTTGCTTTTCATTTCCACGTGCTGCCTCTGTGGCTGCAGGGCTCCTGGAGCACACCCATCATTCTACCAGCCTCCCAAGGGGCAGTTTCAAACAGGCCGCTTGGCTAACCCCAACCTCCTCCACCACACCTTGCTGAGGAGCTGTTGCACAGGCTCCTCCTCCTAATCACTTGGGAATGGCACGGAGACAAGTCAGGACTTTCTGCCCGATCTGTTCTTGGCAGGGCAGCGAGGTGTTTCGTTGAAGGGCTGTGCCCAAACACAGAGCAGTGACTCCAGCAGCACGTTCTGCGAGCTCGGGAACACACCAAAGCACACCTAGAAGCTGGCCTTTGGCAGATAAAACACCCCCAGACATTTTCACTCACGCTGCTCTAGGTATTTACGTTGCTTGCTTGGGGCATAACCTTCCCAGAGGAAAAGTGAGGGAGATGAGCCACCCTGAAAGCCTGGCAGGATTTGATGGAAATATTCCCAGACTGGATTTGAATGGCCTTTTCCCTCCATGGATTCAGTTAAGTCCAGGATAGCGAGGCGTAGCAAAGGATGATTCTAAAAGGAACGTGGAATTCTCACCTACTTGAGTTCAGTGGGAAGGTTGATTGGGAAATTGTGACCTGGGGAGAAGGATAAACAAGCTGAGGGCAGGTTTTATGGCTGTGCTGGGAGGGGCTGAACTTTGGCGCACTTGGGCAGCCACGAGGTGCCGGCCAGGTGCTGGGCAGCACGTAAAACCCCTGAGAGCCTGCCCAGAGCCTGGGGTCAGGGGAGGGGTCTCTGTTCTGAACCTCCCAGATAAAGCTTTTCTCTCCTTGCTCAGGAAAAAGCAAAAGTTGGGACAACAAACAGCAGTTCTTGTGAAATAAGACCAAGAATTCCAAGCCTGAGCTATCCAGCCCCTGCTCCTGAGCCTGGTTAGTGCACCCCGTGGTGCAAAGGTTAATGCAGCAGAACCATCAACCCAGGAGAACCAAGAGGAAAACTCCTCTGGTATTTTGGTATTTTCAGGGACGAAACACCGTGTGCTGCAGGAGGGACAGACAGGGTGTCAGCTCTGTTTGAAAAAGAGCCTCGGCAGGCTGATCCTTCTGGATGAGATTCAGTCCTGACGTGGAGACTGTTCTCCTGGCATCTCTGTACTCATCTCCATCTGGCGTGCCTGGAAGAAGAGCCAGAAGAACGCAGGGAGTGACACCTCCTCCTGCCAGAAGACCCTCCAGGTGGCAGATAATGCCAATGGCAGGACATGCTCTTCAGGGAGAGGATCACGGATCTCCTCGACTCAAACAACCCTCAGAAGAGCATGCTCCTCCTCTGACACAGAGGGATCTGCAGATAAATCTTCATCAGCGTGGAAGATCCACAAACCCACTACAATCCTGAGCCTAAAGCTGCCTACGGTTCTGTACCAGAGGAAGATTGTTTGGCTCACCTGTTGTTTGAATCCTGAACAGTCTTTCCTGCTGACACTGGGATCTGGAAGAGGGAAGCTGGGGACAGGAAGCCTGAAGTCAGGCTCCTCAGAGCTCCTCTACTGAGTGAGATGGTTGCCCTTCACATGCTGCCAAAAGAACAGAAAACAGTAAGATATACACAAAATGTCTGTGCCACGATTTCCTTACTGCTTATTTCCAGTGCCCTGCAGCTGGGAGGCTGGCCAGCAGCACGCAGGGGTCTCCAGGTGGGAGCCTGAACTTTTTGGGAAAGGCTTGGGAAGACTCTGCGAGGCAAACGCTCTCTGCAGGAACAGGAATCAGCCTGAACCTAAACTTCTCCATTATCTGAGGCTCCGGGATGGGCACTACAGGCAAGAGCCACCAAGAATTCTCCAGATGTGATCAGTAATTCTAGAATGCACTTGATAATGTGACATTCGTGTCAGCTTTTGCAGGTCATTTTTTTGCCAAGTTGTTTGTTTTAAAGTAAGGAGAGAAAAAAGACATCAGTTAAGGTATCGAGCCTTTGGTGTTGTCGAAACTTGACGTATGTGCAGCTCTGTAGTTGGTCATACATCTTTACAGAGTAAAAACACAGATTTCTTTATTGTTCACCTGTGATTTTCTGGCTCCTAAAGCTGGTCAATCACACAAACTATCTTTGAAATGACCTTAAATAAAAATATTGTTTGTTTTAAACTCAAATATTCAAACCACTGTAGTTTTACCCACCCACTACAAGCACCTGAGCAAAAGCCCCCCAGCTTCGAAGCGGACAAACGGATCCCTCCCATTTTCCAGAACCCCTCATCCTTTAAAATTGTCAATGAATAAAGACTCTGGAATGAAATTAAGTTTTCTTGACATGACATTGCAGCCCAGCAACGTAGGTTTCTCCCTCCAGGAGCACCCCAATTTCCAGATGATGAGCTGGACACCTGAGATGATCCCGTGGAGCTACGCAGCAGCGACAGCTGGAACAATTGTGTGTTTGGGTGCAAAGGGCAGCACTTCTGGAGAAGCTGCAAAGATCTAGTGCAGACGTGTCTACCTTAAAATTGATGCCACTTTCTAGAACACAACACATAAAGGATAAAAGGCATTTCCCAGAAATCCAGCACTCTGGCATTCCTGCTTTGCTCACTTTGGGAGTTTAATCAAAGGAAGGCCATCAGCTCTAACATGATAAATCAGCAGCTTTAAGAAGTAATGGGGACTCAAAGCAATGCGAGTGAGTGAATCTGCAGTTAGCTCAGGCTTCTCCGCATGTTCATTTCAAGGCTTGAATTCACTCCAAATGTCTGTTGGGAAAAAAAAATATTAAAGGGAGATACATTTTTATGGTGTGGATGTCTGATACTAACGAATCCTCATTTTTAAAGCACTGCATATGTGATTCTCTCTGCTTTGCAGTTCAAGAGCACTGGAACCACCTGAGGTACAGCACAGGAAAAGGAGGAGGATGCTGGGACCAGGTTTTTAGAAAGACTCTATGTGGCCACCTCCCTGTGAAGCCTCTAAAATATATATAGCCACGGCTGCTGACACAGGCCCACTCCCGAAACTCTTACATAAACTGACTCTGCAGAGGCTGCTAAAAGCAGCAACTTCCCCTAAAACCAAACAAACTGAGTCACTTTCACACGGCGTGGCTGCGGTGAGAGGGTGAGATGCTGCTGCACGATGGATCCACACCGTGAGCCCAGCGACAACCCCGGGGGGTTCCTCACCCTGCACCCACCTCCCCATGGGGAAATCTGGGAAAAGATATGATTATCAGTGGGACGCACTCCTTACAAACTCTTCTGGAAACAGAAAGCACTCCACAGAGCCACACACCTCCTGGATCCGTGGCAGCCTGTGCAGACATGCCAGGCTGCACAGCAACTGCAGGGCAGGAGCCCTTGATGTACTGTATAATCCATGAAGAGCACCGGGATGCGTAGCCTGCAGCCACAATCATTCCTCCTTGCCATTCTTCTACTTTCTGCCCCATAATCTATTCACTGCCTGCCAGAGTCACTGGAATGGCTTTACCAGAACACATCTCCTGGAATTGCTTTAAGGATTATTTAATGCTTGTACAATACCTGGAATTTGTAAGTAATAGCACCGCTCTAATACCTTCCTTTCTCCTGGGGGATTCCATTGGTGCAGTGAATTTTCATGCAATTATTGCTAAAATTGCCTGGCAGACCAGCTTCTCCCGTGTTTCTAGGAGGGCAGCAAGTCAGGAGAGCACTAATAGCCCATGTATTCTGGCTGGGACAACAGTCCTAAGTACACCCCGCACCCGACGAACAATGTAACAGAGATTTCTGCTCAGGCAAGTGCCTCCAACAGTCGCTGCGGGGAGGCACAGGCTGGATTCCCTTTGGAAGCTCCATACAACCAGAGCAGGGTTTTGTTGCTGCTTCAGTCAAGCCAACACACATCACCTCCTCTCAGAAAGCATGAAAGCAGCAAATTACCCAAAATGCGCTCAGTTTTGTGCACCAAAATCAATGCTATACAGAAACAACTGCTCAGAGATGAACAGTGAAACCCATTTCGCGGGAGCTAAACAGGAATAATGCTCCCCTCAGCAAAGGCACATCCAAATCACAAAGGACAGCTTGCTGCACAGATTGCAGAGAAGAAAAGTGACAGTCAGAAAATACTCCAGCTTCATTTGTGCAAACACAGACTCACAGGGAGAAAAAAAATAGGGAAAAATCTTTCTACAGTAAAAATACCTCAATAAAGGCAGAATTCTGTGTGCTCCAACAGGAACATTTTGGTTTTCAGGGGTGTCCAGACATCAGTTCAGTCGGAAAATCTAAGCCCCGGGGTAAAACCTGAAGTCTGCAACACAAGGCTAGGGAGGGGTTCCATAGGGTTCTCCCCTGCTTTGCTTCTCTTTCTCCCTGCAGAGCCCTCTGGAGAGGTGCTCATGGGCACATTCCCCTCACCAGAAAGGGAACACGATGAGAACCTGCACAGAAATCAGGTCACTTCACAGCCAGGATTCCCCAAGGTGTGCAAGGAAGGGAGCAGTCTTCAGTTTTAGATATTTTATTGAAGCCTGTCCTTACTGAGACCGCATCTCCAGGCAGCTCAGCACCCGTCCCTCAAAAGTCTGCCTTCCTCTGACTGTCCTAAAACCGAGCTCGTTAAAACCTTCAAGGCAAATAACAATTATTTTCCAAGGCTACTGAAAGTGACAGCGAGGAGAAGCACCAACAGCCTTGCAGCGGTGTGCTCCTCCATCTACGGGCCAGAGGGAGCAACAGCACATTGTTTCCCCTGACAGCCAACAACACCACCGGAGACCTGGAGAACAGGCTGGTGCTGACCGGCGGCATCACAAAGTGATGAGTTCTGCTTCCAGATTAGCTAAAAAATATAGAGAACTTTTTTCCCCCCCATTTGGGTTAGTTGGGAGAGAACCCAACGGCGAGATGAACAGGGAGAGGCTCCAGCCTGGAAATCCCAGCGGCTGTCAGAGGCACCTACAGCCTCGGGACACCACAGGACATTGACAGGGTTTGGGGACATCATCCTTCCTGGGATGTGGCAAGAAGGAGCTCTGCCAGCCGATGGCAAGAGATCTGTCTCTAAAGATGAAGTCTGGCCCAGAAAGAAGTGCTCAATTCACCAGCTTACAGTTGGTCTTTGCTTAATAAAGCCAGCCAAGGTAAACCCAGCCCGTGGCGGGATGACACCACTTTGTTAGCTGCCTAATCCCAAAAGAGCTCTTCTCTTCAACTGCAGGTTGGGCAGCAGGTTTCAAGAATGGAGTTTCATATAAAATAGGAATAGGAAGAAAAGCCCCACCATTCCCTGTTTTCTGCATATTAGGAAATGTACAACTCTTGCTGAAGAGGAACAACTGTTTGTGTCAGGTTCAAGCCAAGTGCCCAATAGTATCTGGGACAACTAGACCTGAACCCTGCCTGGACACTGGGCTCAGCTATTGCCATCCAGACCTGCTCCTTGCTTTAAAACAAGCCCCAGCATTAAAACTGCCAACCAAGGGTTGCTGTTGTAACACTATGTACCTATTTTATACACTCACTCTGCAAAGGATGATTGAAATAAAAGCTAGCTTTTGGTTTTGAGAGGCTAGAGCAATGCTCTGCAAGTTTTGGGGGAGATTTCAAGCTTAGCCACAAACTGCTAGTACGATTAGAGGAAAAATAAATTCAGTATCTGCGTCTTTTTGTTTCCCCTACACAAAATACGGTCACTTTTCCCACTTCTGAACAAAGCAATAGCACCTGAAGCTCTAAGACAGTGCTGGCGATGAGGATTATGGTGAAACCAAGCAAACCCAGGTCACACAGCTCTATGTTCACCTTGTGGCTGGACAGGAATCTGCTGGAGATGGCTGGGAAAGTGAACAGCCTGCCTGGCAGATCCAAACCACCACCGGAGCCCCACCTGTTTTCAGTTTGCTTATCTCCAAGCCATTATGTTTATTAAAAACAAACTTGCTTTCCATCCACCAGGAATTAACAGATGCCAGGGTTAACAGCTCCTCTCGTAAGGCTTGAAGGACACACCATGTGGCATGGATGTTCCCTGGGCTCTCTCTCCTAAAATCTTTGCAGGGATGGGGACACAGGAGCCACACTTGTGCTCCAGCCCTCCTGACTTCCCAGGAAATCTCAGCTCTGACCTGGCAAGCCCCAAAAGCTGACAAAATGGGAGAAACAGGAACCAGGAGGAGAGGAAGGGAAAGAGGAGCAACGGTGCAGAAAGGAGGGCAGGTCACTGTCTGGGGGCAAAGGAGCCCGAGTGAAAGAGGAGATGGAGGGATCAGGGAGAGGAAGGAAATATGTAAGAGAACACTTTGTTAGGTGTAAAATGTAGCATTTGGACAGGGCCGTTAATTGCTCTGCAATTAATCACTGCCAAGGGGGCTTTTTATCTGCAGCAACCTTCCTGAGAGGGTGTCAGGCAAACCCCGCCGGGCACACAGCTACCAGCCAGAAACCAAACATTCAGCCCCGACATGAATTAACTTCCTGGACAGCAATGGAACTGCCAAAGGCAGAAGGGAACCTCTGCTGCTTCGTTAAGCCAGAATGTTACTGAGTTTTAATTAACCTCGGTTTTAGTCCTGGGGGAGGGATTTGAGGCAGGTAGCAAAAGAGAAAGGTACTGAGAGGCGGCTTTGGAATCCAGCGTCACATTTTAGGTCTGGGGAAAAAAAAGGGGTATTTGAACAAGACTTTCCCTGGCACAGAAAAATTGAGCATTGCTGGTACTGCAAAATAAACCCAGCAATCTCTCTGGTACCTGTCAGCCCCAAACAAAGATGGCTTCTACTGCAGAGCAGCAGCCACAAGCGGGCAGGTTCTGCTCCTGCAACAGCAACTCAGAAATGAGCAGCCAAACCTCAGCCAGGCTCCTCCCGTGTACAGTGAGCAGTGGTATTAGCTGGGCCTGCACAAGAGATCAACAGCTCCGATGGTTTGATGGTGTATTGATTACAAACTGCGAGATCCCAACCTGTTCCTCAGTTCCCTCTGCTTGTATTCCTGCTCAGAAGGTGACCAGTGCTATGTCAGACTGGGAATGCATGTTAAGGGAGAAACTGCACTTCTCTTTTCAAGACTAGAGGAAATTCTACCCTGCCTTTTCTCACTCATTTTTGTAATATGACTGGATAACAAAGGATGCTGGTGCTGCCACAGCCGCGTGGAAAATCTCCAGGACACAGCCCCTGGAAGCTCACCGTGCTCACACACGGATAGCGGCCTCGTCAGGAGAGGCAAAGGAGGAGTCGCAAAGCAAACCCAGGCACAGAATGCTGTGAAACGGTTTTCAGTAAGTTCTGGAGGTTTCCCTTACAAAGAAAAGGTCAAATAAAAAGAAATACAAAGTTTCATTTAAAAGAAAATAAAGAAGCCGGGCTGGTTTAGAAAGAAAACATGGCAGAAGCACATGTTTAACTCAGAGTGGCCAGCCACTGAGGAAAAAATGGGCAGTATTATTGCAGAAAGAGCGTATTAAACACCAGAGCATTTGGCTCCTCACAGTTCCCATCATCACTTTAAGGAACAGCTAATACATTCCACTTTCTTCTGTTTAATCGGATGAGCAAACATATCTGCATTTCACTGGCCATAAACTGCACTATTTGCAACTAAAAGTGCATGCAGAAATTTCCTAATTATTTTTAAAAATATTTCTTTACTCTTTAGGAACACTTAGTGACCATTTTGCTCTAAGCTGGGACAGGTAATAAACTTTTAAACTCTTCATAATGGGACTGCAGAAAACAGATTTCTGGAAAACAACAAAAAGAGCCCGGGGAATTCTTCCTACTCCACAGACTGGTGCAGGCCACCAGCAGCAGGTTCACCAACAGCCCCTCCTAATGCCACCACTCCTGACACCTGGTCCAAATGTTCACATCAACACCCTGCACCACTTCCAAATTGCCCTTGGGTCTTGGTGTGCCCAGGACACTCGTGGGCTGGGGGTTAATTCCCCCCAGGGCTGTCACTGCAGAGCCACCAGTCCCAAGCCCCAGGGGTGCCACCCATCGCAGCAGGTCACCACGGTACAAACTGACGGGCAGGAGGCACATTTTGGGATGCAGGGAAGAGCCTGTTGGGGATAGCGCAGGGTGGCATGGCCAGGGGGGGAACCACAGCAGCAGAAGGGAGGGATCCAGCTGGTCTGGGGAAGAACATCCTCATTAAACTCTATTTCTAAACACTCTCCCATGTCAGGGACTCTCTATTCTCTGTCCACCAGGGTACATGGAGGTCGAAGTGCCCGCAGGATGAGGCTGGTGGTGCTGTTTGCTCCAGGGTGGTTGCCAGGGGCTGCCACCCAAGCGCAGAGCCAGGGCAGCGAAACAGCAGAGCGAAGGCCTCTGAGACAGCGTGACCCGAGCCACAAACCCAGGAGACCAACAACTCAGCAAAACCTCTCACCCTCCCCATTTCAAGGCAGGGGAACTGGCAGCCAAGCACAGCAGCATCCAGGACCACATCAGCATGGTTTAGGCTTATGGAAACTCACTGAGTTAAAACTTACAGTTGGAGCTTGTCACGTGCATTTGACGAGTCCCCAGCAGGCTCTGGAGATGTTCACAGTTATTCTGCTGCAGCCTGAAAGAAGAAAAATATAGTGAAGAAGATTGCAAACAGATATCACATGTAAGCAGTACTGCACAATGGTCAACCCCAACCACCACTGCTTTACTCATTACCTAATTAACAAGAACTATCGGTCTTAAGTGCTAACAATGTAATGACTGAGCATCACTCAACTCTCCAACCCTTCCTTAAAAGGCCTTGGGAACCAGAAGCCCTTTCTCACCTTTTAGAAAGGCCCAAAGTCCTGCTGTGGCCTGGCCGCCATGGTGCGGGGCTGGGTTCTGCTGGCTCTTTGGGTCCCCCAGCACCGAGCTGCAGAGCCAGGGCCCGGCCTTTGTCACCAGGGCTGTGTCCCTGTCTGCCATCAGGGCTCCAGAGCCACCGTTCACGGGTACATGGCCCTGGGCACCACACCAGCAGCCCCACGCCAACCTCAGAGAAAGGCTCCACCATGGGGGCACTCACGGTGTCTCCTGTAGGTGCGGAGCAGCCACCGTGGGTGCCTCAAGAGGGAGGGGGCTGTCGAAGCCTCTGGAGCAATGGCTTTGTTCCACCACCACCATCAGCACTTCCACCTCACGATGCGGCCTGCGGGGCGTCGGGCGCTGGGCCCCGCCCTGCCGTACCAGCGCTCCGGGTGTGAAGGCCTCGGAGGCCGGGGCGGAGGAAGGAGAGGCCTCGGGGGGTTCCAGGCCTGCTCCGGGCCCGGCCGGGAGAGGAACCGCGGCCCGGGTCTGGGCCTGGGCCTGGGCGGGTTCCGCCGCCTCCCCCTTCTCGGGCCGGGGAGCCGGGTAGGGCCGAGGCCGGGGCCTGGGGTAGGGGATGGGGCCT